>CAUYQG010053345.1:0-90988 GCA_963574415.1 Tarsius wallacei
AGCTTCTGCAAAGCCAAAGAAACCATCAAGAGAGCAGGGAGACAGCCTACAGATTGGGAAAAAGTATTTGCCAACTCTAGTTCTGTCAAAGGCTTAACATCTTGGATCTACAAGGAACTCAAACGTGTGGAAAAGAAAAAAACAAACAACCCCATTATAAAATGGCAAAAAATATGAACAGACATTTCTCAAAGGAAGACATCCGAGCAGCCAACAGACACATGAAGAAATGTTTAACCTCACTAATCATCAGGGAGATGCAAATCAAAACCACTCTTAGATACCACCTAACTCCAGTCAGAATGGCAATTATTAATAACTCAAAAAATAACAGTTGCTGGAGAGGGTGTGGTGAAAAGGGAACTCTTCTACACTGTTGGTGGGAGTGTAAACTAGTGCAACCTCTGTGGAAAGCAGTGTGGCGATTCCTAAAACCTCTAAATATCAACCTACCATATGACCCTGCAATCTCCCTACTGGGAATATGCCCTGAAGAACTCAAATCACTCTATCAAAAAGATACCTGCACACGTATGTTTATCGCAGCATTGTTCACAATAGCAAGAATCTGGAAGAAACCATGCTGTCCATAAAAAGAGGGCTGGATTAAAAAAATGTGGTACATATACACAGTGGAATACTACACAGCCATAAAAAAGAACAAAATCATGAATTTCGCAGCAACCTGGTTGGAACTAGAGTCTATAATACTGAGTGACCTCTCACAGAAACAAAGAACTGAGTATCACATGTTACTCATATTGTATACCTTGATTATCCAACGTACTACCATAAGAAAATGACTGACAGTGGTGGGAAACTGTGAGGGGGAGGAGTAGGGAGATGGGATTAATGGTTGTAAATATCTGTCTGGGGATGGGGAGATACCTCTTATCAACAAAGGTGCCTGAACGAAGCATATTTGTATGCCTAACCCTTAACTGTACCCCACAATATCATAATAAAAAATATTGAATATTAAAAAAAAATAGAAAAAGATAGTTGGGCATGGAAATTTTCTAATGCATTAGAGGCTCTCAAGCACTTAAATTGTATAATGAGGTGCGGAGTATTTTGTTAATACTTTTCCAATTTATCTTACCATATTTCATATGCTTTGATTTCTTCATAACATCATAAGTACATTTAACATTTGCAAATGTGTGTGACAATTAATCTTGCCATATGGAAGTCTCAAGAGCAGCAACTTTTTTTCATTTGAGCTCATTTTCTAGATCTGACACTCCAAGACATGCATTGTAGGAAACTGATGGTGTAGTTTTTACTTTTTTTAATTAATAGGCTGTATTTTTTAAGAGAAATTTCAGGTTTTCAGAAAAAAAAATTAATGGAAAGTAGAGACAGTGTTTGCATTTTCATTATAAATTATTTTTTTCAGTTTTAGGTCTTGCATATTTAATTTTTTAATTCCTATTCTTCATTTTATTTAATCTTGTACATCAAAATTTTTACTTTTCTTTATTTTTTAGCATTCACTATTTAACTATCTGAGCTGTTAATGTGAAAGTCTTGTTACAGAACCCTGAGAATTATGAAATAAAAGACTGCATCAAAATGGAATATAATTGATTGATTTATACTACAGGCAAAATTGGCATGCCTCCAAGGTAGCACCAGAAAGAGTTCAATCAGGAGCTCAAGTGCAGTAATTGAAAATAAAAGTTTTTATATTTAATACCTTACCTACTGAAAAGGGAAAATTTCTCTTGCATTAGATAGCTTGAGGCCTCAATCTCATATCTGATGGTGTCTGGGCCCATTTAAGTTATATTTCAAGTTAAGTAGCTCCTTGACTGGCAGACACTTATGGGTAGAACTTTGAATGATTTCAACCGTCCAATCTAATAAAGGAGACAGTATATCTTCATAGTTTGTGTGTTTTCAAAGGTCTTTACAGAGCTCAGCAAGACTGAATTTGAAGTGCTTGGAAGACAAGAAGAATGAATGGTTGAATCAGAGAAGCATTAAGTTGTCTGCTCACAATCTGTGCATCACAGTCCTGATTATGGTGCATGGAGTGACCTTGTTTCTCCCTGTGGCAAATTGGTATGTTTGACATCTGTGGAAATTGCTGCATGTCTAAATTACCTGAGACACTGTTCTTCAACTTCTATTCCTCCATAGGACTTCTTTCCCCCACCCTAGGTCTTGAGGGTACAGCAAAAAGAAATAGTACTTTGGGTATGAGGTCTGACTGCACAAAACAGCACTTAGCATGCAAATTGAATTTAGAAAACAGGTTTGGTCTATTATCAAAGTGAAGACAATGTACTTTCATCAGCTATCTACTTACTTTCAAACAAAGATGCATAGGGAAATATAGTTTTTACGGCTTCTATAAGTGAGTTTTCCCCAGATTCTACCCAAGTGTGAGTATAATCCTTTCTTTGACATGCTGCTAATTAAGCAAAATATTCTCTCAAATAAGAGGGTCCACAGTGTATACCATTTCACTCTCTTTCTCATTCATTCTTTCCTCCTTAGATATACATCCTGCAAAACCTGTCTTTGTTTCTCCATTTGTCTCTATTAGCTACATATTGATCTTAAAATTTTGTTTTTTAAAATTTTATGGTGGATAGCATGAATTAAAATGCCACCTCTTCAGGAAAAAATAACAAAACAAAACACCATTTCCTCAGGTCTGATATTTTATCTCCTCTATAACTCTCCATAGCTTGCCTGTTATAGTATATATGAAATTATCTGTCTCATGTACATTGTCCAATTGCCTGACTCCTCAAAGAGATGATAAGATTCTTCCTTACAGTGACCATCTTTCATTCATTTCTGTATAGCCTTCATTCTTCCTCATTCAAGTATCTGTTGAATTAGTGATAAAGAATATGCCCTTAAGTTTTCATGTTAACCTACTTATTTTAGAATATGAATACTTTGGTGCATCAATTATAACTCATATTTATGAACAATACCAATAATCATGGTTTCATACTATGTCAGACACTGTGCAACATACTTTATTCTTCCATTGATTTCTGACAATAAACTTGGGAGGTTCAATGGGATAAGGAAGTTGAGGGTTATGAAGGTGAAGCAAATTGCTCAATTTCAGATAGCTAGTAAATGGGACAAATAGGATTTAATTCCTGAGCTTTTAGACTCCTCATCCACACTATATTGTAACTGCCCCAGTTTTGCATGTGAAGTAGTCATTAAAGTGGTCACCATTCTGACCATCTTGTTAGTGTACACACAGTCTAACTGAATTTTTCCATTCCATTTGATTTTAGCATGGCCATGTGATTTCCTCTGATATAAAATATAAATAGAAGTGAAGGTTCCTTCCCTGATAGAAGCTTTAACAGTTAATATGTGATCTGCCATGATCTTTTCCCACAGATAAGATGATTTTAGAAAGTTCTGTCTAAGCCTTGGAATGACTACAACAAACATAGCCCTAATGCTGGTCTGTGATGTGCCTATACAATTAGTAAGAAAAAACAAATTGTGTTAAGTGGTTGGCATACTGGGGTTGTTTATCACTGCAAATTAACCAAGTCCATCTTAACTAAAATAATAAGAATCAGTTCTGCTTTAAAAAAAAAACACCTTTTAATGCCTTTTTCTTTAGTTACCTGTGTTTCCTATTGAACTGCAATCTCTTTATGCCCAGATACATTATTTCAACATTGCATTCATTCATATGCCATAATAATTGGGTGCGGGAGAGGTCATTCTTATGGAACAAAGTTTCAGTGAAAAACCTTGGGCACTTTAAAAAAATGCAGAGCCTGGAATCCACTGTAGATCTACTAGATAAAAATCTGAGAGTAGGTTAATAAATATGGATTTTTAACTAATTTCTTACAGGAGTCTTATGTATGTAAAGTCTGAGAATTAACACTGTGAGTATTAGATGGCAATGCTTATTTTCATAGCTAAGTCCTGGTCTCAGCTTCTTCCTTGTGATATGGCTGGAGCTAGTCCTAGACATCAGCTTAATATCTTTTTAGTAAGTGTTGACAATAACAGAAAAAAAAAAGTTTTCAGCTTTTATCAGCTTTTAAGATAAAATATGCAGGTCATAATTTAAAAAAAAACATATTTGTCAAAATGAAATTGAGATTCAGAATGTAATCATTCCAGATCATGTTCTCTTAGTAAAAATCCAAGTACTATGTCATTGTCAAAAATAAAACAAAATAAATAAAAATTAACCATAATTTCGTATGTCTTTTAAAAAATATATTTAAGCACATTATCATAGTATTGTAGTGAATAACATATAATATGTTTATAATGTATTCCAGTTGTATAATCTATAATAAACATGCCGGATGATATTTCATTAGCCTCTGTGGTTTCTCAGTTTGAAGGCATCTGGAAGATAAGGGTATGGAGCACATCATCTACTTATTGTATAATCCTAATTGATTTAATTAAATTCTCTGAATTTTACTTCTTTAATCTGTGTATTCCTGGTACCATGCACTCCCTATCCTTTTAGGCCCTTACCTTATGCCTCTAAGATAAGTATCATCAACTCTTCATAGATGAGGAAGGGAAGTCTACAGATGTCATATAACAAGTAACTAAAACCAGTGCTGTCTAGTCCTGAAGCTGTCGGGACCCCTACATCTTCAGCATGAGGCTAGTTGTCCTGATTTTTCATAAAAAATTTACTCTCTGTCTTGAAATATGAAAAAAGTTGTCATTTCAAAAGTTAAAATATCTTGCATTTTCTTTTTGTGTGATATAATTGAAAGAGCACTGACTTTGGAACAAAAGCTTTCAGAATTTAAATATCCACTCTAATACCCATTAAGCTCTTAGTCATGACCAAGTCTCTTTTCCTGGACAAAGAGGATAATTAATCTGATAATTAAGTTTTCTTTTGAAGTCTATGAGAAATGAATCCAAAGTGCCTAGAATAGTGCTTGATACATAGTAAGTATGAAATGTATATTTTAGTTACACTGAATTTTCCCAGAAGCTTTAAGAAACACTTGACTAATCTATACATTTTCCAACTATGCCCTTTAAATAGAGGAGGTATTTTTATAAATATGAATGTTGCTTTACTTCTATTGGATGATATTATTTTTACACTGCTTCTATCATTTTTATAGCATATTCCAGTCATATTGAACAAGGGCCTAATGACTTTTCCTGGCACTAAAGAACAGATTTTTTGTGTGTGTTTACTGTAGTCATTGTAGTTCATATTAAATCTAGGGACTCATAAATATCAAGATTATTATAAATCATTAAAGGTATGTGCAAAATAATTACACATAAATGATTATTAAGTCTAATAGGTTTACTTTATTGACAGAGGACACAATTATCTATAAAGCAACACAAAATTTTCTCCTATGAACAATAACGATTGTACAGCTTTCTTGTTAGAATGCAGTTAGGTTGAAATAGAAAAGCCTGGCTTGATTATAAATAAGAAGCATGCTCTTTGCATTAAATGGTATACGGCCAAGCAAACTGAATTCATTTGACTTCCCAGACAGCAAGAGTTGAATTTAGAAGCAGCTAATTGCCTTGGGGACCTTCCTTTGGCATCTTGCCCAATGGTACTCTTTGTGGGAGGAGCAGCCTCACACGCAGAGCTTAAAAGCATCTGGGTTTCTGTTGTTCTGAATGCTACTGTTGACAGATTTACCATCTGCCTTTGAGAAAGACAACAGTCTGGGGACCTTTGTTACTAAGCATCCACATGATAGCCTTTGACAGTGAAAAGCCTTCATTAAACAAGAAAATAAATCCTGTCTAACATAAACAAAAAAAAAACAATAAAGGAATAGTGTTGTGTTGATTTTAATTCTCTACAAATAACACATAGAAATTTACTGATGGTACAGCATTTCTTGAGCACTGTGTGCCAGCGCCAAGTGCTTTATATTTACATGTAACCTGGATAGTCACACAGGTAGGCATAACTTTTATCTTCATTTAAAAAATGAAGAAGTTTATACTTAGTAAGAATTAGAGCAGAAACTTGAATCAAAACAACCTGTTTATCATAATCTTCACCTCTATGTGTGCTGCATTTTAATCCATTTTCTTCAGGAATTTGATATTCTAGAATTCATTCAGTGCGGCTGATTATTTAATAGACAAAAGATACACACAGTATATTTCTATCATGATAGCTTCTTCAAAACATGGTTATATTCAGATCCAGGTTGCAAGTATGTCTTAGCCTTATTAGCTTTTCCAGAAATAAAAAACAATATTCATCAAGAACAAATTATACCCCTAATACTTAAAATTGTTTGTAAGATTGTAGGACTAAGAAATAATTATGAATGGCAAAAATGCACTTTGCCTATAAAACAACCAGACTATTTTCCATAGTGATGTGAAAGTACTAACAAAGAAGGACAGTGCATTTGCTTAGCATAATATTTCTTAACACTTGTTATTTATAGAGTAATTTTTTAATCATTTTTGTGTCTTGCTTCCATAGAGAATTGACAAAACTCTCAGCAAATGAAATGAGATAGACTTGTTTAAACGTATTTGCCCAAAATTACAATTATACACACTGCTTCTTTGCTCTAACATTCTTGGCCTAATCTTTAAACACATGCTGATGATCTCAATGTCATTAATAAGACATCTATGTTAACTTTAAATGGTAATTTAATTTAAATTCTCTAAACAGAAATGCATGGCCACATTGAAAATTGAATTGCATCTTTAAAAATAGCTCTCTGTGGACATTTCCTTCTGTTCAGTAAAATGCAGGCACATTCCAGCTGTAAGCACTTTTAGTTGGAATGCATATCATGACCCATAGTTGCCCTGTTTTCCTTTCCCTTGGGGTAATCTACCAACCTGGTTGCAGACTGTCAATAGGAAGATAGGTAGAATGATTTATAACCAGCTCTTGGCAGTTTACACTGAAGTGCATATAGCCAAATCACACTGGAAAGGAAAGTGGATTGGAAGATATTGATCCATAGCTTTTAGAAGCAGCCCTAAAAACCACAAGCACAATCAATATTGAGAATATTGCCTATTATTCAAAATATGCAATATACTAATGATTAGTAGAAAAAAATCCAAAGCAGTAAAACAACCTTAAATACAGAGGTACTACAATATGCAAAAATGATTCTAAAATTCATGATTTCATATTATTCAGTATAAATGAAATATACTTGCTGGTTATATCTGAAGACCTTGGATCTCTTATTTGTATCAGGCAAAGAAACAATTTATTGGGATGAATATAAAAGACTACGGTAAATCAAGTCAGAGTTAGAGAGAAGAAACATGTGGCTCAATAAAATCTAAAATTATGCAGATACATACACACTTATCCACAAGAATATGGCATAATGGCAAGAACTGAGTCAAATTAGTTTAAGTGCCATCACTGTAGACAAAATTCTGGGATCTGAAGACAAATACACTTGAGGAAAAATCCTGATGCAGCCAGTTGCTGAATTGTTGTGCATTTCTAGATAAGATGCTTAACTTTTCTTGTTGATTTCTTAGTTGTAAAATGGGATAACATCAGTTTCACATATTTCTTGTGAAGCTTAGATAAGGAGAAAAGCAGTGGTTGCTGCACTGAAAGCATAGAATCTGCTAGTTTCAGACATTCCTCTAGATTCCATTGCTCATTGAAAATGCCTCAGCCTAATATTCAACACCTCTCCTAACTTGCTCCCATCCCATCTTTCCAGGTTGATGTCCTACAGTGATGCTCCATTCAAAAGTGATATTTTGATACTTTTGTTAAGTTGGTTGATAAGTAGTATTCAACTTTCATATATCGTCTTTTGTGCAATTCCTACCTTTTCACACTTGATGTGAAAGGAGTTTAGACCTTTCTCAAATTAAAATCAGTCCTTTTGTACGTCAGCTGTTCAATAATTATTTTGAGTTGTTTAAAAAGATATTACATACCTTTATTAATTTCTTTTGTTTAGAATACCTGTGGGTTTTTTTGGGGGGGTTCATTTATTTTTATTTTTAATTCTGGATATTCCTTTAACTTAGATCTCCAAAATATTTTAAGAACATAATACTATGAAGATTTTCCTCTTGCTCACATCTTATTTCAAATGTTCTAACTAGATAAAAACTTATTCATGTAGCTACGTGTAGCTTTCTGTGTGAGATTTGTTTTCATGATAAAAATTAAACCAAAAAAATTTTAGAAAATCTCTAATGTAAAGGAATTGAAGATAGTAATCCATAAATCTAGAACAGCAAACTAATTATTAGATAGGTTTGAAAATTAGGAACTTTTAACCTAATATTAAAGTGTTTAGATCAGTGGCCTCAACACATGTGTTTATAAAAATTGTTTAAAAAATAACATAATGGAGTGCAGTGATACACAGCAAGTTGGATTAACAGCAAATGCATATTGGAGGGAGCAGCCTTCATCTAAATTCGTACCTTTGAATCTAATCTATCTGCCTAAACTGTCTATCTAATTTATTTTATCTACCTATCATCTAATCTAGCTAGTTAACCTATCTCTATCTAATAGTTCATGCCAATCCAAATTTAGGATCCAGACAGATTATGAACTCTGGGATAATGCAGAATAAGGACACTATACTAGGACCCACACACACACATAAATTAATTTGTAATTATTTGATATTGTAGGCAAGAGTATTTGACCTTGAGACTGATAAGGAAGATGGAATCTGAAGTGATTTCATTTTCTATATTCTCTTTTTTCTCTTCTTCCTCTTCTTTCTCATCTCCTTATCCTATAATTGTGCCATATTCTTCTGTACCTCTGCCACACTCCAGAAATAACTTGGTCAGGCTCTGGGCTTTATACAAGAAGGTATATCTCACTCCTAGGGGCAGAAAAGAAAGCAGAAGAGGCAGTTTCATTGAGAGAGAGGGATCCTCAGGATATGTTGGTAATGTGGGCATTCTACTAGGTAGGAAGCAAAAATTGTCTCTCTCCTGGGGTTCTTAAGAGGCTGGTCAGCAGAGATGTTTTCTGATCAATATTCTTGTTGCTTAAACTTAGTCAAGCTGTTTACATTTTGCTGAGACTGTATTACTTTTTTAAAATATGGTGGTAAATGAAGTGTGTGTGGGGTGTGTGTGTGTGTGTGTGTGTGTTTGTACATGCACATATATAAGGATTCTAGTAACAGTTCCTTTTAAAATATATGTCTTGTTCAACTTTTATACATTTGGATTTCAGGCAGATTTTCAGGACATGATGTGTATAAAGTAGAGGATTTTCCAAACTTACTATTCTTAAGAAAAAATGCTTTATACTTTCCTCCTTCTCACTCCTCTCCTCCTCTGCCAATCAGATACTGCGTATGTCTCACAGCCCAGCTCACTTGTCATTTGACTCTGTAGATTCTTTCCAGCTAATTCCAGTACATAATTGCTTGCACTTCTTAATCTATAGAGCACCATTTTAATTTTTACCTTTTTGTGGCACTCATTTTATAGTATACGTTATAATTATTTGTGACTGTATCTTTTCTTTGTCCTTGACATCTTTCTTCTCCTAAACACTCTGAGCTGAAGCAAATATGAAGAAGAGTAATTGGCTGTTATACTCTTTTAGCGACAAACTTTTAAAAATAAGATTAATCAAATTAGATTATTGGTAGATTCTTTTCATAATACTATAAAGCTTGATTAGCTCCCAATAATATTGAGTCAATTAATGTATGTGAGTTGAAAAGATAGTTAACAAAATTAAACAAAGTCAACATACGGCTTTATGTTCGCTTTAACTTTAGACCCTAGGGTACCATAGCATTGGATACCTTCCCTAATATGATTAATTTATCTTCAGCATGCTGTATCTATCTTTTTCAGGAACTGTTAACATTCCCATCAAAATCAAAATTTTAAGCATTATTTTTATCTGATAGTCAATCCTTAGCATACTTGGACACAGACGAATTCCAGGAAAATCTTTCCTCTATTTTTATTCCAGTTCATATGATAATACACATACCACCATTTCTGTCTTTGCCTCCTTTTTGTATACATACAAATGGAACATATTTGAACCTTAATGTCATTTTCACTGTCTTACAATTTATTGCTACACTTTGGCTTAACTGCTGAAACTACTTGGTGAGATACACATGCATCTGAGGAAAAATGTAGTTGTTAATCTTAAAAAGAAATATCTTTCAGCCTCTTTTCTGAGAATTCAAAATCTTGGCAAAGGTTAATGCTATACTAGTTCTAGAAACGTAATTAACATCTTAAGGAAAGCACTATAATTGTGATATCTTTAGGAAGATTTCAGTGTAAATTCAACCAAGTATTTTTCACATCTTGGAATTTGTGTTAACAATAACACTTCTGTTTAACAAAAGGTATCAATAATGACATAATATGAACCAATTAAACGGCCCATAGGAAGCAAATTAAAGCCTTATCTCATTTCTCTCTCTGAAGACTAATAGACTTGAAAAGTAGGCTTTGTAAAAAAAGCTCATTTGCAATATTAAAATGGGCAACTGAAATAGAAAATAAGAAGTAATTTTGGGGAATATTAATTTCCTAATGACTTTGCAAATTGAAGCACAATAAAAACTCTCTTCTTATAGCTACTATTGAAATTTGCATTTACGCATCACTTTAAAAAATCATAGTTTTTCAAAACTATACAAAGCAAAATAATATTAAAAGAAGAGGAAATAAATGAGAGAAAATGAAAAGGCATATCGACTTCATGACTGGAATCTTTTATGAACATTACTAATAATATGAAGAAAAACAGGAAAGTTGTTTCTTTTATTGAGACATGGTGAGTAGTACTTTTCATATATTTTTTAAAATGCAATCCTCACAATAGACTGCTAAAATTAGAGTCATTCAGTTCTACAGAGGAGAAAAATAGTAGCCAGGATATGTGAATCATTTGTACAAAGTTGCACAACTAATAATTTGTATACTAGGAATTAAACCCAATCCTTTTCTCATTATTTTCATATAACTTTTTTGGAATGACAAAACACAAAGATTTTGCCAAGATTGTTAAGGGACAGTAAATATTAAAGAAATTTTTTAGCTCTATAATGTGAAATCAGAGGAACACTTTTGTAAAGACATTCAAATATGATACAGTAAGGAAAAGAATGATGAAGAGTGGCTATTTTTTTACATGTTTGCCTATTTTTTACTCCTATGACTTAAGAAACTTAAATGAAGGTTAATTTAACAGAATTTTAAAAATATTTTTTAAAAAGCGATGATCATTATAATCTTATTAGTTTCCTGAAATTATTTAAGGGATGTTCTTGGGAGGATTTTTAAATTCTATTTGTCAGTAGTATTCAATGTATGGTTGCAGCTAAATGGAAAGAACTAGTGATATGAAGACTCTTTCAGCCCCACAAGTTGATAGCATATGAATATATTTTTAAACAAAAAATTAAAATACTTAGTTTAATAAATCACTGTATTAAAATATTTTGTCATCACTCCTATTTTATGCCTCTAACTTTAGTATTAAAGTTTTAATAACATATAGATTTCATTTCATGCATAGCTATTAATTTAATAATCTTAACAAGTTTTAAAAAAATGTTTACCATGTATTTTGCAATTATTCCATTAGACTTGTCCTATATAAAGGAGAATACTAATAAAGTAATTGCTAATATTTAATGAGAACCAGAAAAATGTACTATTATAGGGTATGAAGATATTTAAAAGTCAAAAGAACAACATTACATGGCTTATGGTATGCACATTATAGAAAGAGACAAGAAATAAAACTACTGTATAAATAAGTAAATGGTACAATACACTTAATGAAGAAGTGCTATGACACAATATCAAATTGGGTAAAGTATAAAAAGTGATGGGGATAGGAAGTGGTTATTATTTACTTTAGGAAATCTGTAGAGTATCACTGAGGATATACTAAGTTTTTGGATGCCTGAGCCACGTGGATCAAGCTATACCTTTGGGGAAACACTAACATACTGAAGGCAGGTTACACATAAAGGTGACAATAGTAAATCAATCCTGAGAACTCAAAGTATACAGGTGACAACAGAAAATCATAAAGACTTTTATTAGAAAAATAATGCAACACAGAGAAAAATAGAAATGGGGACATTTAATTGCATGTTGTGAAGCAACTGGTTGCTCATCAGTGCATAGACTGAATTTGTTCAACTTCTTTGCAACCGGGAAAATGATTAGATTCTGGTTACTGGAACAGAGGCAGAAATGCCACTTCTAATGCCTATTCAATAAACTCACATTTGAAATTCTCACTCTTTTTGGTTCTGAAGTGTGACAGAATATGCCACCCCAAAATATGCCACTTTGGCATAATGATTATTTTGAGTTAAAGGTGCTTAAAAAGCAGCAGATGCAGGAAGGGAGTCCTTGATTCACTACTTAGACCCTATCTACTGGTACAATCAACATTGGACTGTTACTGGTAGTAAAAGAACTTATATTTTGTCATGCACTGAGTTTAGATGTTTATATGTTATAGTAGTTAGTATCACCCTACTATTAGCCAAGTTGCTATCATTAATAAAGCTAAAAAGGATATACTGCCCCACAGGGCAATCTATCATTGTAGAAATAGAAAGAAAGAAGGAAAGAAAAGGAAAGAAGGAAGGAAGGAAGGAAAGGAGGAAAGAAGAAAGGAGAGAAAGAAAAGAAAAAAAAAAGAAAAGAAAGAACTGAATTAAAAATATTGCAAGTAATTTGTGTCAGAAGTAGGTTAAGTACCAGGGACAAAAAGATAATTAAATTAAAACAGAGTCTCTGCTCTTATGCTGCTTACAGATCATAGATAACATTTTTTGGAGTTCATTTAGTATTGTTCAGATGAACTTCTGTTTAATCTTTTACCCATGTATATCTCAGTATGGAGCTGTGAATGGGCTATTACATCTGCAATTACTGTCATTAATTCAAACATTTTAACTATTCATTATGATCTTTTTCCAACTATCAAGGACCCTTGCCTTATGAATTCTGAGAATGCATGCTCAGGAAGGGAGTTGTAAATCACATGGTCACTGGACAGAAATACTCAAAGTATAAATGACCAGATTTGAATTTTGGGTTGTGTTTGGTTTGTAGCAGTTGTTTATGGATTTTGTTTGCATTAACCTATGTTTCTAGGACTTGTTTGGTGAGGAAAAGATTTGAATCTGATGGTTTCATCATGTTAATACTACCCTGTGAAACAACCTGCCAGATGGCAGGCCTTTCTTAATTACACTGCCTCCTTCTATCATGACTTTCAAACTGCAACATTAATTATATTGCTCAGCTTTTTACCACATGCTCCTAAATAATTATAAATAGTTTATAAAATGGCTTCCATCTTGAATACTACTCCAAATGCAAAAATATCATATATAAATAGCTATAATCATTAGTTTAATCATTAGCAAATTGTTAGTACAATTAAGTGATATCAAGAAATAAGATTTTTCTAAATTCTTGGTTTCTAGCTAATTATTCTGATTGTTCAGACAATTTTAAATGATAAGTTTAGGACTGTGTTATAAAAAATTAAGGTGTGCAATAGTATATTTTAATAAACCCATCCCTCGAAGACTTTTGTATATCTGAATATTGATGGCAAGTACTGAAGAATTGCTTTTTATTTCTGAGGGCAAGCTGAACACTGAGAATGCAATTAAGTCCATTTCAAAAGCTGATACATTATGAAGTAAAGCACCCTTAATGGTGTTTCTAATCTCTTAAATTTCTAATAGCAGGAGTAGAGTCTAATTGAGACAGGAGATAGCTAGAGGAAGGCTAGGCAGACAGATAGACAAATCCTCTGGTAACAATGTAGTCAACTCCTGGCAGACCTGTCAGGCTCAGCATTGCTAAACCAGCTCCCTCTGAGCCTCTCAAGTTAGAGCTAAAGCCCTCACTACTGGGATCAAAAAGCAACCAATCAGTTCACCATTAGATCCCTACCTCCTGCCGATTGGTCCTTAATATTGACCAATCAAAACAGCAGCAGTGCACAGCTCATGCGAGCCAATCGACGTGGACTTAGGGCTACATAAGCATCAGGTTTCGCACTAGACTGGCAACCCCTTTGGGTCCCCTCCCACTGTGGCAGCTTGTCTGTCCTCTCCACAAATCCTGCTTACTCACTTTCTGGCTGTCTGTGTCCCTCATTCTTCCTAGGCATGAGATAAGAACCTTGACCCTGAAGAGCTATGACCTGAAGAGCTGTGACTTGAAGAGCTGTAGAAGAGCGTCAGAGTGGAAAAGCCATGTACCCCAGAGGCTGGCTTGCCAGTTGATGGAGCCGGTTGACCCAGGAGAGCTGCTGGAAGAAGGCGAGACTCTGAAGCTGAGACACCCAAGGAGCTAGGCTCGCTGGCCCAAGGAACCAACATTCTCAGGGCTGACACTTATAGGGCTAGGCTTACCAGCCTGTTGATGAACCTCTCTGGGGCTTGGCTAGCTGACCCACTGAGCTGACACTCTTGAAGCCCAGGCTGACCTGAAAAATCCTCATCATAATGTCACCCTCTAAGTTCTTTGTGGTTTCACCAACTTGAATTCTGTGAAATAATTTTTAAAATGCACTCTGGAGCTTTGACATTGAATATAAATAGAGTAAAAATAGCAGTATTTGAGCTTTATATTAGAATTTTTTTATTTTGTTCATTATTTTATTTAATAATAAAAAATTTAAGAAGCCTTACCTATACTAAATTATTTCATGCTCCACAGCAAGGTATTATGAATTCCATTTTACAGTTAAGGATCATATAATAAAATAACTTGCTAGTTATGAAAGAGGTAAATAAACTTGCCCCAGATTATATAGTAAATGTTGAAATTGCAATTCAAGTCCGTGCTTGTTAGACCCCCCCCTTCAATTTATTTCTCTGTACCATATTATCTTAGTTCTAATAGAAACATAGAAGCTTCCTTCATGTCAATTTAAGAAATGTGGGCCAGGCATGGTGACTCAAACCTGTAATCCCAGCACTTCAGCCGGGCTTGGTGGCTCAGCCTGTAATCCCGCGCCTTGGGAGGCTGATGTGAGTGGATTGCCTGAACCCGCGGGTTCGAGACCCACCTGGGCAACTTGGTGAGACCTCATGTCTACAATAATCAAAAATCAGCGGGGCGTGGTGGCGCGCGCCTGTAGTTCCAGCTACTTGGAAGGCTGAGGCGGGAGGATCGCCGGAGCCCAGCAGGTCGAGGCTGCGGTGGCTGGGAGTGACCACTGCACTCCAGTCTGGGCGACAGAGTGAGACTCCAACTAAAAAAAAAAAAAAATCCCAGCACTTTGGGGAGACGAGATGAGAGGGTTGCCTGAGCCCCATCGGTTCAAGACCAGCCTGGGCAGTTTTGTGAGATCTCATCTCTTCAATAAACAAAAAAATTGCCAGGCATGGTGACCTGTGCCTGTAATTCCAGCTACTTGGAAGACTGAAGCAGAAGGATCACCTAAACCCAGCAGGTAGAGGCTGTGGTGGCCGTGAGTGTGCCACTGCACTCCAGCCTGGGTGGAGTGAGACTCCAATTCAAAAAAAAAAAGAAGAGAAAGAAATGTGGCCTTTATCTGGAAGGCAATGGGGGAACCTGAAGCAGAATTTCCTCTCTTCTTCTGCAGCCTCATTTATCACTGCTGTTTTTCCCCCTGTGTTTCCGCTATGTTAACCTTTCAGTTACTCAGAGTTACTAAGCCCCTTTCAGTCTTTGTGTCTTTGCTAATTCTCTTCTTCCTGCACTTATTTTCTACTTATTCTTCAAATCTCATCTCTAATATTATTTCTTAGGCAAAGCCTTGACTGATCATCTACTGTGAGCTATCAGATTTTATTGTCTGTGTATAGCAGTCAAATATATTTGTAGAATGAATAAACTTTATTTATTTTTAAAGGCAGGGTCTCACTCTGTCACCCAGGCTGGAGTGCAGTGGAACAATTAAGATTTACCACAGCCTTGGTTTCCCGGGCTCAGGTGATCCCTCTGTCTCAGCCTCCAGAGTAGCTGGAACTGTGGCCATGCTAGTTAAGTTTTTGATTTTTTTTTTTTTATTGGTAGAGACATATCTCCCTGTGTTGCCCAGGCTGGTCTTGAACTTCTGGGCTCTAGCATTCCTCACATCTCAGCCTCCCAAATTGCTGAGATTACAGGCAATAATCATCATACCTGACCTGAATGAACTATTGAATAAATGAGGTTTATGGTATGCAGGTTCGACTATTAGAAAATGTGGGAGTCTAAGAATATACTGTAAAGAGCTAAAGAGGAAAAGAAATAGTCTTCATCAAAAGATGAATGATAATGGTAGAAAATGGTAGAAGGAGGAACTGAAGGGACTATCAACACACACACCCTGAAATAGCCAATAAAATATATTTTTATCTGATAAAAATATTGAAATTCCACTTTCTCCAACACATTGTTTTGGAGTCTTAGGCAAATTGTTCTAAAACTAAATATTTCAGAAAATTGATTTTGAAACTACTAATTGAAATACCATCATGAACCATCATCACATTATGTTGCATTTTAACGAGCAGCTATTTTTGTCTATGAAATGAATATTTTGTATACACATAGGTTTTACTTTACATTTCACCTTCAGTAATATACTTTGAAGATTCTGCAAGCTTTTACTGACAGAAAGAAGAAAAACTCCTGAGACTGCTTTTATTGGGGTAAAAAAATGGAAACTTTTCATATTGCCTTTTTGTCAGTTTTTGAACATGTTGTGTAAAGAATAAGGATGATATGTCATGTATTGAAACATTTCCCAAAATTATCAATCAATGGGAAATTTTTTAACCTCTATATGTCTCAAATTTATCATCTTTAAAGTGGATAAAATCTTGCTTACTTCAGATATTAAATTATTTCTTGCAGGGTGACTGGAGGATAGAGGAATTGGAGAATTACTATCATTATTCTATTACCTTTAAAATTGGTTCCTGCTTTAAACATGTGCTACCCATTAGAGAAAATGTTCTCTAATACCTTCATTTTTCCTACTTTTGATTCCTTCTTCTCTACATGTCCCCTTTATACTTAATCTTCAAAGCCATTTTATAGGAAAAGAGGAATGGAAAAATCCAATATTATAGGTGGTTAGGGCTTGAAATGGCCACCAGCTTCCTTATCTCCCATAAGCTCCAAAACAAAAGTGACAAATGAGATATTTTCCACTATTTAAGAAGTCCTTTAAAAACTGAGTTCTGTTCAAAATATGAAGTTCATATTCATAATGCTTTACAGTTCAATCAACTACAAATGTATTAAAACAAAAACGCTGTGCTAATTATACAAAACATATAGTGGTTATTCTGGATCACGAACCATGTTTCCCTGGGCTTTTCTTTCATTATAACAAACCTTAATTTTATCTGGATTTCTATTTATCTAGAACAGAACCCACTTGACTCAAGGGAAGTCAACCCCAGGTGTGGGCCTCAGATGACTTTAGCCATTCTCCCACTGTATTACCTCTGCCAAGGTCATTTGTTCAGAGGTGGCATGTGACCAGAGAAACATAACAAGTTTAAAGGTGTTTGACTGGATTGCTGGGATTGAAACATATTTTCTCTTTTCTGTTCTGTAAGATGTTATATATGGAACGAAGCTTAAAGTGGCTGTGACTACTTTACCATCCATATGATGTTGAAGTCAATATATAGAAGAAATCAGAGTTAATAGGGTTATGGAAGTAGAGTTTGAATATGAAATAGCCTGTCCCTCTGGACTTCGCATTACATGAAAGAGTAAAGTTTCTCATTTTAAAGTCAATATGAGTTTTTATTTTTAATTACTTAAACACAAAGACATCCTCAACTGTAAAGAGTAGGATTTGAAGTTTTAATGTGATGAGAAGACTGAGGTCTGGCTCAGGCAATGTGACATGCAAAGGCCTACAGATAGGTTGCTGTAAAGATAGAACTTATCCTGCATTCACTTCATTTCTATGATTACCTTTTTAAAAATTATAGTAAGTGTCTTATAGTAAAGCTCATAGCAAGAAAGTATAAACATAAAGTACCAATGTATTATGATGTTCCACCAAAATATACAAAAACGCTCAGTCAAAGGGATTAGTGTCTCCATCTGCTCTTGTTCCCACAGTTTGAATTACATGCTTACTACTTATGGAATTATATCTTAAGTCTAGATATTTCAACTGAACTGCATACCATCATATTCATTTATTTTGTTTTTCAGACTAGTAATGCAGAAGGTGTACTACCAGGACTAGTAACACCAATTGAATCACCATTATAAAGTTCAGGTGGGGACTAGTGGTATGAGAGATTATTTATCTCACAGATTCTTTAGGTATTTATTCCTGGAATGATAATTGATAATTGCTGTTCAATTATTTTTAAATACATTAAAGGTAAAATATGCTTTAAACTAGTTTATTTCATTTAAAATTTATAAATTTGCTAATATACTGGACAAAGTGATGTTTTTCAAATGCATCCAGACTATATCAGTTAGCTATTGCTGTGTAATAAGCAATACAGAATTTAGAGGCTTAATAAAAGCAAACAAAATAAGCAAAATACTTTAAAATATAAATGAAATTTTAAAAAATGAAAAAAGAAACAAAAACAAAAAACCCAAAAAATATAAAGGTAAGAAATAACAACAAAAGGAAAAGAAATTTAAAAAGAAAAAAAAAACTATACTTGTTACTTCTCATGGGTCTACATGTTGGCTGTGTGGTTCTGCTGATCTAGGCTGGCTCCTTCACACTTCACACTCCTGCCTCTGTGGACAGTGAGAACATCAGTTGCGACGATCATCTCTGATTGACTTGTTTTATCCTCCAAGAGGATAGTTTGGAAATGTTCTCACAACAGAGGCAAGCTTCCAAGAAAGAGAACAGAAAATTCGAATCCCTTCAGGTCTTGTCTGAGAACTGATACAGGGATTGATTTGTGTAATTTAAATTTTCTCAATGACATTGTAACTATTTTTTAATTTATCAATCTTTCACAAAGTTTAAAGTCATTAGACCTGCATTGATCTTCCTTCCTTAAGATGAATAGGCAAAGAGAAATAGCATAAGGACCTGTCTCCCAAAATAAAATACAATAAACCACACTATGAAGAGGGCAACTATATTCGAAATTCTGAATATTTGAGCTTTCCTCTAAAATACATTTAGGAAAGAATTAAATATTTTAGCAATTACCCATTTCTTGCACTTGATAATATTCAAAATGACAACGAAGGCATAGGATTAATTAAACAAAAAACATTGTTAGAAAGTCAGAATTATGACAGAGTTCCCATGACCAATTCTCTAATGAGAGACTCACAGGATCCAGCATATAGCAACACTTCAATGACTGAGATTTATTACACTGACATATATGAATTCTTACCCAAAGCAGTAAGAGGAAAAAACACATCAGGCAGAGTCTGGGTGAGTCCATCTGCAGGCTTCTTAAGCTTTCCCTGAAAAAGCCACACAGAGCTTGCTGTCAATATGTGCAAAATGTTCTGCCCAGGGAAACCTGTTTGAGTCTACAGCTTTTATTGGGGACTGGTCACATAGGCATAAAAACCAACCATAAGTACTGAAATTCTATACTATTCCAAAGGAAACAGATGTTTAGTGGCCCTGGTGAGCAAAATAATCTAATAGTAGAGGAAATTGTTTAAAAGCCAATTTTTCAGGGATAGCCAACAACCTTCTCACTAAAAAGGCTTTTCTATAGAAAATGCCTTCACATGCTATCTAAATTTTAAAAATAGCTGGAAGCCAAATAAGACAGACTTAGCAATGCCCAGAAGGTAATCAATGATTTGGAAACAAACTTAAGAATACCTACAATACTTAGTGAAAAAACACAAATATGAAAATGAAAATAAAGAATTTTTGAAAATGAGGAAGACAAAAAATAGAAACCAGAAAGAATGATCTTTAGAAGGACTTTTCTCATGTAATATGGCTATGGGACATTAGATTGAAGATCATCATGATTAAGACAAATTTAAAATAAAGTAAAAGAAACATATTCAGTTTTATAGTAATATGCTGGTGTTTATGTTGTATTCCTTTATCAAATATAATTTTAAAAATATTTTAAAGGAGTATAAAAAATGACAATGTTAATGTATAATAAGTGCAATTATACATCAAAATATGGACCTAAAAGAAAATGACATTCATTTCTTGAGCAGAGTGTACCTTAGGCAATATAGTTGCATGGGTACAGAAAGGTCCCATTACTTTTTTTTAAACTTAGTTAGGCAATGACTTAGATCATGATTGAGAGCTGAGTCATAGTTGAAATCCAAGAGTAATCTTACATGAAACCAGAAAGGCTAAAGTAAAGACTTGGGGGAACATTAATTATATGATAATATTATATCATATTATTTTCACTATTCCTTCTGCTTCTCCATAACCCTGTGCATTTTCTTCTCATTGCCAGTGCTGAAGAATCAGATAACTTGTCTCACCTCCCTAACTCAAGTTCTAAGGGTAAAATTAAAAGAGCATTTCCGTGAATGAAGATGAGACTTAAAGAGAACATACCCATTTTATTAAAGAGATAATGACATGGCTGTATGTAATCATCTCCATAAAAAATAAAAATAAATCCAGTTTGAGTCCTATAAACAGTATTTTACAACAACAACAACATATACAGAATAACCAGAATCAGAAATACATAAGACACTAAAGGCCTATAAAAATATGCTTTCAAATAATAGTCTAGAAAATCAGAGACAACTTAAGATTAAAAATCTATCATATGAATGTTAATAAACTCAGATTTTCTGCTAAGATTAGGAACATACGAAGGATGGCTGTTCTCACCATTCCTTTTCAACATTATACTAGAAGTACTAGAATGAAGTAAGAAATGAAAAAGAAATAAAAGTTATACACAGTTTGGGTAAGATGAGTTAAAACTCTTTGTTCACAAATAACATGATTATCTATGTAAAAAATCCAAAAGAAACAACAGAAAAACTCCTAGAACTAATATGTAAAGTTGCAGGATATTAGGTTAATAGCAAAAAGTCAATCACTTTCTTTTACATCAGCAAAGAAATATAGAATTTGAAAGTCAAAACACACCATTTACATTAGCACCACCTCAAATGAAATACTGAGGTATAAATCTAACAAAAATATTTAGACAAGATTTATGTTTGAAAATCTTCAACGAATAAAATTTAAAAAATAATAAGTAGAAAGATATTTCATAATCATGGATCAAAACAATATCGTCAAGATGTCAACTTTTTCTAAACTAGTATTTAGATTCAATGCAATCTTAACCAAAATTCCAGCAAATTGTTTTGTGGATATCAACAAATTGATTCTGGACTATAGAGAGAGAGGCAAAAAATCTCAGAACACCATATTGAAGGAGAACAAAGTTGAAAAACTGACACTAACTGACTTCAATACTTATATGATTGAACAGTAACCAAGAGAATGTGGTATTAACAAAATAACAGGCACATCATTCAGTGGGACAAAATAAGAGCCTAGAATTAAACCTGTAGCCAACCGACCTTTGGTAAAGGAGCTAAGGCAATAAATGAAGCAAAGACAGTCTTCAACAAATGATGCTGGAATAACTGGACATTCATGTGCAGAAATAAAAAAATCCAGACACAAACCTTATACTTTTCACAAAATTAACCAAAATGCATTATACTTACAAGTGAAATTCAAAACTATAAAACTTCTAGGAGATAACATAGGAGAAAACCTAGATGACCTTGAATATCACTACGAGTTTTAGATATAACACCAAAGGCAAGATCCATGAAAGAAAAGAAAAAAAATGATAAGCTGGAGGTTATTTTTTGTTAAGACTTATGCTCTATAAAACATAAAGTATGGGGATAAAAAAAAAGAAAAGTTAAAGACTGAGAGAAAATATTTTCAAAGGACATTTGATAATGGACTATTATCCAAAATGTACAAAGAACTCTTGAAACTCAACAATAAGAAAGATGTACTACTAAATTCAAAAATGGTCAAAAAATCTAAATAGACACCTCTTCAAGAAAGACATAAAGATGTAAAAGCGGCATAAGAAAACATGTTTCATATCATGTGTCACTAGAGAATGGCAAATTAAAACAATGAAATATCACTAAACACATATTACAATGGCCATAATCCAGAGCACACTTCAAATGACAGTCAGTGCTGGAGAAGATATGCGGCAATAGAAACTCACATTCATTATTGGTGGGAATGCAAAATGGTACAGGCACATTAGAAGAAAATTTGGTGGTTTCTTATAAAATTAAACATATTGTCTTACCAGACAATACAACAGCCTCACTCCTTGGTATTTATTTACCCAAAGGAGTTAAACAGTTATGTCCACACAAAAGTCTACAAATGAATGCTTATGGCAGCTTTATTAATAATTGCTAAACCTTGGAAGAAACTAAGATATCCTTCAGTAGGTAAATGGGTAAATAATCTGTGGTACACCTAGACAATGGAATATTATTTAGTATTAAAAAGAAAAGAGTCATGTGTGGTGGAGCACATCTGTAGTCCTAGCTACTCAGTAGGCTGAGATGGGAGGATGGATTGAGCTCAGGAGTTTGAGGTTGTAGTAAGCTATGATTGTGCCACCGTACTCCAGCCTGTGCAACAGAGAGAGACTTTGTCTCTAAAAAGAAAGAAAAATAAAGTTATCAAGCTATGGAAAGACATGGAGGACGCTTACATGAATGTTACTAAGTGAACAAAACCAATATGAAAAGTCTATGTACTTATAACTCCAACTATATGGCATTCTGCATACTATAAAATGATGGAGACAGTAAAAAGACCAGTGATTGCCAAGAGTTGGGTTTGTGAAATGATCAATAAATGGAGTTAGAAGATTTTTAAGACAGTAAAATTATGTATGCAACTGAATGATGAATATGTGTCATTATACATTTGATCAAATCCATGAAATATTCAAAACCAAAAGTAAATTTACCAAGAGTAAATCCTAATGTAAACTATGGACTTTGGGTGATTATGATTTGTCGATGTAGGCTTATCAATTACAGTAAATGTACCACTCTGCTGGGGGATGTTGATAACAGAGGATGTTATGCTTATGTGGGAGAAGAGGGCATATGGAAAATCTCTCTCTTTCTCTTAATTTTGCTATGAACCTGAAACTGATTTTTAAAAAACTAAGTTTAACTAAAAAAATCAGAAAATCTCACTTCTAACAGAGAAAACACAAAATAATGAATTTCTGTGTTGTTAAAATTAAAACTAAGGATGTGATAATTTTTAGTTCTTTCAGTTAATTTTAATATGCTTTACTATGAAAATTAAATTTATAGGCAAACTAAAATTCTATATTTTCTTTACCCTACTTGCAAGGCATCTCCCTTTTTTCCTCTTTTTCCACAGAAAACAATTCTTATTAGTATGTCATATATCCTTTCCGACATGTTCTTTTTTGCAATAATGAAGTAAAAATATTATGTTAAAAGTATTTAGAACTTATTCTGCTTCAGAAAATATTCTATCAATTGCAAATGCAGTTTTGAATAATCTCTGTTCATATGAAATTTATGTTTCAGTGGACAAAGAAAATAAATTTAAAAAAACAAGTGTGGGCATAAGAAAGAAAGTACAATTAGCTTGATCATTTCTTCATCTTATATACAGTACTAAAACAGACTGGTTTATTTTTGAAATTGATGAATTGAGAAATACAGATTCAAGCATAGTATTTAATGATAGAAATGTATCCACCATAAAAAGCTGTCAAAAAGGAGCCTATACTATTTACTTTTCCACAGAAAAAGGAAGAGGGAGAAGAAAAAGCAAAAAAATAAAAATTAAAAATACAAGAAAAGTCAATTTCTTTTGCTTTTTTAAAAGAGCAAAAACAGATTTTCGAATTGTGTTACATAAACAAAACTAATTATATTCTATTCTTAAGAGACATACCTAAAATCAAGGGAATCAAAGAGTTGAGGAAAATATGGTGACATCCCTATCAGGTGTTGTGGACTATTCTGTTTATCTTTAACTGCCCAGCAAGCTCTCTCATCTACTCCCTTCTGCCATCAGTCCTAAAGGTTCACACCTGTGGGCCTGGTGCATTTGATGTAAGGTAGGCCCAGGAGTGCCTTTTCCTTCCATTATCTATCTAGATTCTGTAGTTTTGCCTCTGAACTCCCCTGCAGAAGGGCTATCATTGGGGTCTGCTATATGACTTGTCATGTGAGGAAGAACTGCTAAAATTAGAAACCCAAATAGGGCTAAGGAGAGATTGAAGTTGGATACAAGGCACTACTGGCTAAACTGAATCTTAATTTAGTCATCAAGCCCACATTTTTTTCGCTGTTTCTTCAATCCCGTGAGTTAGATCCCAGTTCTTTGAACCAACAAATTTCCTTTTATTCTTTAATGAGTTTGACTTATTTATTTACTGCTAATGCAGGAGCCTTGGCCAATACACCAAGCAAATTTTTTAATGCTAGAAAGTAGCAATTGTGGCTGACTGGGTGACTCAGCCTGTAATCCCAGCACTTTGGGAGGTCGAGGTGAGTGGATTGCCTGAGTATGCAGGTTTGAGACCAGTCTGAACAACTTGGTGAGAACTCGTCTCTACAATAAATTAAAAAATTAGTTGGGTATGATAGTGCACACCTGTGGTTCCCGCTACTTGGAAGGCTGAGGAGGAAGGATCACCGGGGCTCATCAGGTCGACGCTGGGATGGCTATGAGCATGCCACTGCACTCTAGCCTGGGCGAAGAAGTGAGACTCCAACTCAAAAAGAAAGAAAGAAAGAAAGAAAGAAAGAAAGAAAGAAAGAAAGAAAGTAGCAGTTGTGATATTCATCTTAAAATAGTTGTGGAAGGCACAAAACGTTTGCTAAAGCAAAGAGGGTCACGTTGTCATGACACTAAGAAAACTATACAGTGACAATAGCTGCTAAGGAAATCTTGGCAGGAGTTATACCACAGCAAAATATGTAAAGCAAAAACTATATGACTTAAAATGTAAAACAAGAAGTAGAGAAAAATTTTGGAGAAAATTTTTATATATATTCTCCACACTTAGCCAGATCAAGTAAGTATCAAATAAGAAAGATCATAGACTTAGGTTTATGTAATTACTAAAGGTGATTTAATAGATATATAAAAAAATGAACTCAAACTTTACTCTGAATATTATGCTTAAAGCATGTTTTGAGGGAAGTTTTTAGTCCTATGTGAGAAAAAAAGACTAAAAATTAATGATCTAAGCATTGATCCTAAGAAGAAGAAGAAAAAAAAATCCCTGCAAGTTAAACACATAAAAAGCAAAATAAATAAAGATAAAGGCAGCAATCTATGAAACAGAACTCAACTCTCAGAAGAGAGGATTGACTGATAAAATGCATAACTCCCTGAAAGACTGATCAATGATATAATATTCTCTTAGAGAAGACTGACTTTTATTTGTCTTGAAATTCTTCTGGAGCTAATTTATCCTCAGTACCATCATAGAATAAGGTGATTAGATGCTGCTTCTATTTTTTGTGACTGCAAGTTTATTTCTGTTGCATTCATTCCTTCAGGGATTACACCAGAAGCCTTCAGCTTTTATCAGAGACCTATCCTTCTCATACTTCTGGTTTTTCTCTCCAGCTCCATGAGACCACTAACAACTCTACTTAGTTTATTATATTTTCTGCCAATAATTTCACTTTTACAATCAGTATTCACACTTCAGGAGAAAAAGTGGGCACAAATTTTGAGTTAACATCTCCCAACTTCCCTTCTTAGCCTAAGATATTCTCACTGTGTTGGTAATTTCCTGAGGCTCCCAAAGAGATTTTTTTAAGAAGTTCAATTTATTGAATTCCTCCCAGCATGAGTTTTGGTTTCAAACAATCTAACCTGTTATTGCTAGACTTGAGATTCTTCCTGGATAACTTTTGGGGCAGATTAAATAAAAATAAAGTTGCAATCCATGGTATCTGAAGAGAAAGTAAGAAAACACTTAAGGACTTTCCCTATTGGAAAAATTACATTTTCAAATTTTACCTGTCACAGCTGCTCTTGATGTAGTCCATGATGACACAGACATTGCTACCTTCTAATTCTGAACCTGATTCCATCTCTAGAGTTCATTATGTCAATACCTTTCCTTATTTGTCCAAAATTATCTTGTATCTACTGGAGAGGTGGCATCATTCAAATAAAAAGCCCAGACCTCACAATACACAGCAATCTTGGTGGGTTCCACAGTTTCCAGTTTACAGCAATGAAAATCATAGACAGCTTAGGACCCAGCCACTGGCCTCCTCATTTCCAAACTACATTTTTTCACTGAATGATGGTCAGCATGAAGCTTTGTAACTGGCAGTTCCACTGAGATGGCATGGCTTAGAGCATGGCCAGAAATCCAGTACAAATGAGCCAGCACAAAGTGAAATGAATAAAAGGGGCTGCTTCAGGCCATTGACCTGGACAACATCCTGGGCTTGTCATGTCTATTCTTTCTCCATCCTTTCCAGCTAGACTCAAGAGTTCTTGAAATTATGTTGCCTCACATCGATCATCACTGTTTCAAGAAAGGACCAGGGGGCTTATTCTCCTGGTAGATTTCCTGAGTTGGTCTCTGTTGCTGAGGATTATAGCTGTCTCTTGCCTCTGTTTTTCCTTTCTCTTGCCCCACCAAAGACGGTTGGGTCTTTGGAGGAGGGTGAAGAAGGATTTCACACTGGGCAGTAAGCCATCATCCTCGTGAGCTTATTACGCATAATTCAAGCAAAATAAAGGTTGAGCCTGTTTATTAAAAAACAAAGAAAACATATGACGTGTCTATTCTTGTTCCACTGTGGCCTGCCACCAATCTATCAATCTGCATTCTTTGGAAACTGACAAATTCCCTAAAGAGTTCTGACAATGTACTGCTCACAGCCCTTGGCAGTAGGTGAACTGTGACTTTAGAGTCTTGCTGCTGCCAGTGCTTATAAACACACATTTAACACAACACTCTTTGGTTGTTTTTACTTGGAGACTGTCTTGTTTAGACTGTTCTTTATGTAGGCTGAAGGTAGGTAATTGATAGGGTGATATGTGAGGGCCTATGTTGGCTACTTTCTAGTAATCCCACATGAGAGGTTCTGACAGTTCCTTGCCACTCTGCAGAGTTATTTTGTGACTATTGATTTTAGTTTTGGAGCTCAACTGAAGTTTCCTAACAGGAAAAATTCTGCGCAAGTGCTTATATTCAATGTAGTTAATTTTAGTGTAAAATATCTGATAAATGCATTAATCTAAGACTTTAAAAAGTAAGCAAAACTCCAATAATACTGAAAAACTTCTATCTAGATAGATATGCATATTGGTAAATGCAGTCATACAAATTAATTACATATTATACAGACCTGAACTAATTTGCCTGCCAGTTTCTTTGTATTAAGAATTGGTGTCTCTCCAGAATGTGCTGAGTACTGTAATTTTTTATCTTTTCTAACAAAGAAATATTTGGAGCTAAGAACAGGCAAGCATCCTTAGAATCTTGCATTATATCCAAATCACATGTGTGTTTTTACTAAATGTAAGAATAAATACTCTATATTTTCCATTATTTGAATAAAAATGTCTTACCAAAAGAGTGAAATGCTTATCTGGTGTTTTACTGTAGCTTTTTCCCTGTGTCTCAAGGTGGCTACTTTCTTCCATAAGAGCAAGCTCTGATCAGCCAATTACTCTTGTGTAATTACATATAAATATAAGATTGCTTAAATCTTACAAAAGTATTTTACATAAAAAATATATATTTTACACTGATTCTTAGTGCAAATTATAGCAGAACAATGTTGACTAAGTTTGCCACCAAAGTAAAGTGCAAAGCCAGGCTTCTAAGAGACATTCTGTCTCTGAACTCCTGCTCTAAGCTTCTATACTGTGTTGTCATAATATGCCATGTTGTCATCAGTTAAAGCACTGGTCCTAATTTCCTGCTGTTTCTATGCTGCCATTCTTGGTGTCATAATATTTTTGACTGGTATGTAGGGCTCTCACTTATTATATTTTACCATATTTTAATTTCTAATAGCATACTTTCTCATTTTACAAGAAGCAAAATGAACACATTGAGGGAGTCTTTGTTGATAACTAAATTTGACCACTCTTTTTTGCATACTTACTGTATACACATTTTTATCTAGCATTTATACACACACACACACACACACACACACACACACAAACAAACATGCACGCACTTTCCAATAGGCCATAACTGTGTAACTAAAGCTTGGAATTCAATCAATAGCACCGTTATTGCCAGGTCATTTAGTATTACTCACCAAATTGAAATTGACTTGATTTCAATCATTAATAAGTATCATTACTAGCATAAAAATGAATGACTTCAAGTATTTTAGGTAGCTATACCAGTAAATAGCACTTTGTCTTTAAGTCTCTTAATTATTCAACATTTTTAAAAGGAGTGATTTGATTCAGTCTTGGGGAGCTCAAATAATGTTCTTTCTATTTTGTTAGGGATAGTGCAAAACATGTTCTCCAGTAACATGCATTGTTACCGGACTGGCATATTGTTTTCTCAGGATTTCTTGAAAATTACATGTTCTCTGAATTAAATAGTACCCCAGTGATTAAAAAGCTGATATTCAAGCCGGGCTCAGTGGCTCAGTCTGTAATCCCGCGCTTTGGGAGGCTGAGGTGAGTGGATTGCCTGAGCCCGCAGGTTCAAGACCTGCCTGGGTAACTTGGCGAGACCTCGTCTCTACAATAAATCAAAAAATTAGCTGGGCGTGGTACTGCACGCCTGTAATTCCAGCTACTTGGAAGGCTAAGGCGGAAGGCTAGCCGGAGCCCAGCATGTCGAGGCTGTGGTGGCCGGGAGTGGCTACTGCACTCCAGTCTGGGTGACAGAGTGAGACTCCAACTCAAAAAAAAAAAAAAAAAAAAGTCTGATATTCTATTGTTCTTCAGTCTCTAACATACTCTGAAGTCTTACTGGAACTAAGGAGTAACAAACAATAAAAATGCCATTTTCTAAAATGAGATTTTTTTCTTCTTTTGTTGCTTTCTCCTTTATCTTGGTTGTGAAATGGATGTAGATGAATGCCTTTGATACAAAAATATGGAAGAATTAATTCTTGGGTAATTTATTTTTTTTGATTTTCCTTTCTCATTCCCAATTAAAGAAAAAATATATCAATAGGGAGTATATTATACATACACACACATATGCAATAAAAAGCACAACATATTTCACTTCTGTGAATTAGTCAAACTTTTTACCTGTAAGGTAGATTTTATTATAAATGATTAACTGACTTAATTCAAATTAATTAACTTTTGGATATAAGCATTGTACTGCTGTACATTGTTAATGGTGTAACAAACTACAGAGTTCCTGACTTCATAGACATTATTAATTTGTTTTGAAAAAACAAGACATCATGAATTTGGGAATGTGTTTTTCCATACATATGGAAAAATACACATAGTTTTAAGAAACAGTATATGGGCCGGGTGTGGTGGCTCAGCCTGTAATCCCAGCAATTTGGGAAGTCAAGTTGAGAGGATTGCCTGAGCCCAGGAATTCGAGATCAGCCTGGGCAACTTGGTGAGACCTCGTCTCTACAATAAATCACAAAAAACTAGCCAGGCATAGTGGTGTGTGTCTGTAGTTCCAGCTACTTGCAAGGCTGAGGAGGAAGGATCGCCTAAGCCCAGCAGGTCGAGGCTGCAGTGGCCATGAGCGTGACATTGCACTCTAGCCTGGGCAACAAGAGTGAGACCCCAACTAAAAAAAAAATTAAAATAAGTAAACAATACATGATAAATGACAAATGGCAAATCAATTATACAAGTTGTGAGTTCTGTATTAGTTTGCTTGGGTTGTCATAACAAAATATTAGACAGATAGCTTAAGCAACAGAGATTTATTTTCTCACAGTCCTAGACCCTGAAAGTCCAAGATCAAGTGAACTGTATATTGATCTTATCCAACATCATATTATTAAAAATGAGGAAATAGGATTCCTTAAGAGTTGAAAGACTTTTTGGGAATTACATAGCCAGAACATAGGGCTAGAAACCAAGTTCTAAACTCTTGGCAATTGTGGCTAATGTTCATTCTATGTTCATTCTGTGAGTTCCAGCAAGCCTTCAGCGTATGTTAGAATCTGAAGAACAATAGAATATCAGCTTTTTAACCACTGGGGTGCTATTTAATTCAAAGAATGTGTCGTTTTCAAGAAATCCTGGAAAAACGATATGCCAGTCTGGTAATAATGCATGTTACTTGTCTTTACTTGTCTAAGATGTAAAAAAATTAGGCTGTTTGAAAAGGAAAGTGGGTATCTGGTCCAATTAAAATTAAATTCAAAAGGTGAGAGGAAAAAAAGTATCTTGCCTTGTCCTTCATCTCATTGAGTATCTTGAAACTTATTTTTTAAAACACTTATTCTTCCCTATCCTTGGTGATCCAGGGAGCACGTCTGGGATGCACTGCCCTAGGAAATGGCATCTTGGAAATAAAAAACCGAGTCATTGAGTTGTAGGAAATTGAAGATAGAAATGTCTTTAAAGTCATATAATACATTACCCTTTTTGATGTATAAGAAAATTAAGACCCAGAGTGAAAAGGTAAACTATCTTTTGCAAATCTGTATTATTATAGTATAAATATACCAAATGTTATGTTACATGTTTTATGTAACATAATATAAATGTTATTAACATATGCTAAAAGTCTAAGGACTTTTCTCATTGCTTCTAACATAATAAGCATAATTCAGTGTTTGACAAAGATATTTAATAAATATTAAAAATGGTTATATTATGAAATATGAATAATAAACACCTCCTTGAAAGATTCAAAAAATATTAAATTTTGTATGTAGTTGTATCTCAGAATGGTTCTTAATGAAAGTATAGAAAAAATGATTATTATTTAACTTTTCCCTATTATTCTTAGTTTCATATTAACCTGTTTTTTTGTGAAGTATATAAATCTCAGTCAAAAAGGTTGATGTATATTTACAGTGATTAACTTTAACCCTTTAATTCCTAAGCCAGTGCTATGCCTATGTACTCTTCTTTAATAGAAATCTTCTCTAATATGACATATTTTTATGTAAAGAAGCAAAAAGCAAAAGGTTTTTTATTGACTTAGCATTAAACATGGGATTGAAGTCATAAATTAAGATGGAAGTCAGACAAATAATTGTTTCTGTTATCTGAATAGTGATACAGATATAGACATATAGAATACATAGGTAGATATAATATAGACACAGGCATATATGTGCCGTATATAAATGTTATTTATGTTGCCATTTTGCATCATATTTACTTTCACATAGTTTTGTTTCAAAAATTATGACTAAATGATATCAGAGTAATTAAGTAAAATCATTTTTAAAAGAGCAAAATAAGAACACCTCAGACAAAAAAAAATAGCCATTCTTTTGTATAAAAATGACACAAAGATACTTGGTAATTTTATGTAGTAGAGTCTTCAAACAAAATATTGTAAGATGGAAGTACTTGAGCAAATTTGTAAACCATCTTGTTTTGCTTCCATGTTGTTGCTGGCTAACAAGTTTCAAGTGCTCTTAGAATTAGCAACAAAATAGAGTAACACACAGACAAAAATATTTCTGTCAGGACACTCTTTTGTTCTGGCTTTGTCTTAAAGTATACTAGCCTACCAATAAAAGGTGTGGGACATAGTGTAAGTATAGTCAGTAAAAGTTCAAAGACTTGATAATGGCACAAAGAGATATCTTTAAGGTGACTTTTTGGACTTAATGGGTATCATGGTGGTGGGGAAGGAATGAAAGGAAAATAAATAATATAAACACATTTATTACCACTGAACTGTATACTTAAAAATCATAAGATAAATACATATATATAAAACATCAATAAAAACTCTAAAAAAAACTTTAAAAGAGACTTAATGGTTGTTATTAAAAGCTAAAGCAGATTCAAGGTGGTGACTAGATAATATACTATAAATATCAGAGTCCAAGAAAGAACCATGGTCAGGTATCAGGTGTCAAGGAGCATACAGAACTTTGTGAGAAAGGAAAGAAATAAGTCTAATGATACACAGAGAGTCAGGAATAGGACAGAGCACAGTGGAAATTCAGCATATGAAATAAGCTATTGCCATTTACCTTCCTTTCCCCATACCAGCACACTACATTAAGAGCAGTGGGTGTCTGGTCCAATAAAATTTAAATTCAAAAAATAAGAGGACTTTTCTCATTGCTTCTAACATAATAAGCATAATTCAGTGTTTGACAAAGATATTTAATAAATATTAAAAATGGAAATGTGAATAATAAACACCTCCTTGAAAGATTAAAAAAATATTAAATTTTGCATGTATTGTTGAGAGTCTCCTGGCTTAGCTAACACAGGTTTTAGTGGTAGGAATTCAGTGAACCTCATAAATAGATTCATGAGATTAAGGTAAAGTGTGTTGTCACAAATCAAGGCAGATAGATATTTTTTAAAACTTTATGTAGACACTCTGGCCTTTAGGCGTGTGGGATGCTCCTGCCAAACTTTATTTTGAAAGCAATAGGAAAAATAATTCTTTTGAGTTTGAATGAGATGCACTAGAAAAGCCAGTATGTTCTACTTATGTTGATAGCCAAACTGGAGAGGCTTTGATCAGGCATTTTGTGGCTTTTGAAAATGCAGTCATAAGTGTGCATTTACAAATGTATAAATAGCTCAATCTATTACAGTTCAAAAATCTATTGGAGGGAGAAAAAAAAAAAAAAAAGAAAACCCTGATGTTAAACAACCCACACTCTGATTTAATGCTCCTGACAGCTCTTAGAACCTGTTAACACTGCCATTTTATCTCAGCTTTCCTCTGCATGGGTACATTAGATTAGTTATGTGTTGTGGCCTGATGATGAAAGCTGTGATAAGTTTTGGGGACTCTTAAACCTTAAAGGATAAATCTAATCTTTATTGTCCTTTTTTTCTCTTGTCTAAAACCAGTGGGAAAAAGCCATATGGTACTTCAAACCACAAGGGAAATTATACTTCTTTTTATAAAGCATTCCCACTAGAAGAAAACGAGTAACCCTTCTGTTTATCATTATATTTTATGAGGTAACTTCAATGAAATCATGGAAGTATTATCACACGAACAGCAAAGGATAAAATCTCTTTTGCCAGGGCCCTCAAAGGATAGGAAATTTGGGATATGGCACAATTGGAACTTATTTTCCACACTGCAAATGAGGTTCGAGGCATGGTATGGGTGAATGACAGATGGTTTCTTGCCATCAAAGATGGTCAACATCTTCAAAACTTTTATGTGGGATGTGAGGGTATATTTTACATGCCCAATTCAGGAACTAAATTGCACTTTTAATATAGTTTGCATTGATATTTTATGTGGGCAGACTTTGTCTGAGTTGACTCAAATGTTCCAATGTGTGAAGGAAGTACCAGTAAATAGGCTCAGTGGAACTCACTAAAAAAAGTATGTGCAGTGAAAAATTTTGAAGAAAAATTGATTAAGTCATAGCAAGGGTATTTTCCATGAGATGAACACTACCAGCTCTGTCTATTCATTTCCTTTGGAAAACAGAAGATCAAAGACAATCTTTTAGTAGAGTGTTTTTGCTCAAATATAACAAAGATTTATTTTGCAATAATAATGTCTGTTCCTGCTTCTTTCCATATGTTCCTTTATTTATGCACCAACTATGTGCAATGTGACAGACACTGTGTCATAATTACAGTAAGAGAAGTCAGCATTTATATACCCCTATTGTGCCACTGAACAAGATAGGTGCTACATGCCAATTTACAGTCACAAGAAAACTATGAGTGAAGTGTTCATATTTTATTGCTGAGAAAAATAAAACTTAGTGAGGTTTTGATAGTGATTTTCATCAGATTTGCTATGGAACCAGTATTAGAATCCAGGATATCTGGTCTCATGACCTGAATATTGATGACTTTCCTACCCTCAAATAGCTTATGTTTCAAGGAAGACAATTATTGACTTCAGTCACCAAAATCATGGAGCATTCACAATTAGTGGATAATTCACAGACAAATAGGAAATTGTTGTGAAATGTCTTTTAAAAAAAGGGACATGGGATAAATCCACTAGTCAAGGGTCTCTTTTTGAATAATCAATTTGTTAAAAAATAATAAATATAATAGTTTACTGTAGCAATATGCTGCATTTACTAAAACAAATAATTTATTTCCCATTTACTTCTAAAGCTGTATTGACAGGCACCATATGGTATGGTTATTTCCTTTTTGATTTGGACAGAATCCTTGAATGGCTGGAATGCAAAAGTATGTAACTTTTTCACTCACGCAAAAGAAGCTATGTATATACTAAAACTTCATTTACCAATCACCAAAAGCTGTCAATTTTAAATATGAAATAAAAATCATTCCTCCATTTGAAAGAGTTCTAGTCTAAACAAAAAAGCTAGTTATCTAATTATAACCATAAAAACATTCCATAGGACGAGTAGTGATGCCATTTGGGAAGAAACAAAATATTTATTTTCAAAATTACATTAATTATCACTTATTGTGAGTAGTTTCATTTAAAGTTTATCTATTTTTATCTATCAATTTTTTTGTCTTTCTCAATTACTCCTTAACCAACTAACTGATATTATTATTTTCTCATTATTGTTTTTCAAGTGACCAGTATCTGTAGAAAACAATGCCTTGAATAAATGTTATTTCATTACTTTGTGTAAAAATGTGTTGTTTGGAATTTGGAACCTAAATGAATTTATGAACATATTGCAAATTAAAGAAATAATCTTTTTTTCCCACTTTCCCTCCACAAAAATATTGTAAGACTTTCTTGTCATTGCTGGTGGAAATGTTAAGTGGTGCGTTCATGTTGGAAGACAGTTTGGCAATTTCTTGCAAAACCAAGCATTCTCTTATCATAAAGCCAGCAACCATACTCTTTAATAATTATCCAAATTATCTGCACATTAATATTTATAGGATCTTTATTTATAATTGCTGAAACTTGGAAGTAACCAAGTAGAAGAAGACTGAATATAACTTGACTTACCTTTTCTGACTTTCAATACACAGGTAAGAGCCAAGGATTCTGAGCAGCAAATATGAATGTGTAGTGTCTGGAAGCTAGCGATGACTGTAAACTCACAGCCAGGAAGAAAACGAGGACCTTTGTCCCACAACCACAAAAAATTGAATTCTGTCAACAAACTGAATGAACAAGGAATGGATCTTCTCCTAAAGCCTCCAGAATAAAACTGATAGCCTTACTGATTGCTTGATTTTAGCTTCATGAGATCCATTCCAATTGTCCTACAGAACTGTACACTAATACATTTGTGCTGTTAAAGTCACTAAGTTTGTGGTATTTTTTAATGGAAATAATGGAAAAATAAATTTAATCTGATAATTTTTCTTAAGAGATGAGTAGATGTTTAAATTATTTTCAACTCTTTTAAGTTTATTGATATAGTTAAATCTTCCCTTTCTTTTTAGGACCAATTTTAAGAAAAATGTTCTTTTCACATAGTTGTCACATGTTAAAAGAAAAAACTTAAGACAAATTAAAGTGAACAGAGTTTATCTGAGCAAAGAGCAATTTACGAATCAGGCAGACTTTCAAACCAGAATGAGCTCAGAGAGACTCCAGTGCAGCCACATAGTGGAAGAAAGGACAGAACAAGGAAAACCATATACAGAACATAGAAGTGAGGAAGAGAAGTCATGGGATTGGCTACAGCTCAGTGTTTGGCTTATTTGAACCCCTGTTTAAATAGTTGGCTACCTTTGAATGGCCAAAACAAGGTGATTGGCACAAGTGTAGCTGTTTATACATTCAGCTATGTTATGGTGAAAGGTTGCAGAGAAACTTCAGGTTGAATCCGAAATATACAGGGAGGCCATTTTGGGCTAAACTTAATTTAACACACATTTATTGGTATAATATTCTACACAATAGTTTCTTGTTATTTTTTGCAACATTGAGGCGTAATTGACTGCATTAAACTGCATGTATTTTATAATTTGATGAATCATGACATAAACAACACCCATGAAATCATCAACACAGTAAAAAGAGCAAATGCTTTCATCACCCCCAAAAGTCTTTGTGTTCTTCCTGAGTTCTCTCTCTCCACCTTATTACTCTGCAGTGATTGATCTGCTTTCTGTCAGTACAGATTAATTTTTACTTGGACTTTATAAAAATTGAATTAAATAGCATGCACACTTTTTTCCTCTGGCTTTTACAATATAATGATTTTAAGATTTAACTTACTATGTTGTAGTGTGTATCAATTGGTCACTCCTTTGTATTGCTGAGTTATTCCATTGTATGGATATACAGCTCAGTTTACTCACTTACCTATTGATAGATTATTTCCAGTATTGATTATGAAGTATAAAGCTTCCGTAAAGTTTGAGTAAACATGTTCAGCTTCTGCATTTCTAGGAGTGAAATGAATGGTAATGATGTATATTTAGCTGAAGGAAATTAACAAACTGTTTTCCAAAAAGCTTATGTAACTTTGAATTCCTATCAGTCAATATCAAATGTTCCAGTTGCTCCATTTCTTATTATTTTAAAATTATTTGATAACTAATCAAAAGAAAGTCTAATACATGCATAATTTTTATGATATTACTTATAGAATATTTGTCACAGTATTAAATATATACCAGATTCTGTTTTAAGTATTATCTTTATATTAACTCACTGTTAAGAAAAGGTTTTACAGGCTGGGCATGGTGGCTGAAGTCTGTAATCCCAGCACTTTGGGAGGCCAAGGTGAGAGGATTGCCTGAGTCCAAGGGATCCAGACCAGCCTAGGCAACATGGCAAGATCTCGTCTCTACAGTAAATCAGAAAAGTAGCCCGGCATGGTGGCATGTGCCTGTAGTTTCAGCTACTTGAAAAGCTGAGGTGGAAGGATTGCCTGAACCCAGCAGGTAGAGGCTGCGGTGGCCATGAGTGTGCCACTGCACTCCAGCCTGAGCAACAGAGTGAGACTCCAACTCAAAAAAAAGAAAAATTTTACAAACAGTTTGAATGTCCATCAACAAGAAAATTTTTTACAATAGCATTTAGAAGAATTTCTATATATTTAAACAGCAAGCACTCCAAAATACATGATTAAGTAAAAGTAATAATCAAATTTTAGTAGGAACATGTTGAATGATATTAATCATTCTTCATATTATGAAAGTTTTTTATATTTTTATGTGTAGATGTGAAAGCATTTAAATGAACAGACATACCTCTTTCGCATGCACACTGAAGTACAGCTGTAGTTATTGTCAGGAAGAGGCAGAGATATATTGTGACAGGATATGGTAATCAAAAGTTTTAGCTTTATTTGTAATATTTAACTTTTAAGAATACTGTTTTCCTAAATTACTTATGTATTTAAAGAGTGGCTAAAAAGGGATCACTTAAGAGAATCACTGGTTCTAAATGCCTGGTATTTTGCATCATATTCAAGATTTCCTGGAGCCGTTTATACTTTTTATTCTAATTCTTATTAAAAATGCAAAACATTCACAAAGTTAAAATGTAACAAGAGTTAAAATTAAAAACTTGTGAATTGCTAATTCCACCAAATTGCACTAATTTAACCATTGGAATTATAAAGGATTTTTTTTTTTTTAGAGATTAAAAAAAGAATACCTATTTAGGAATTTTGAATTAGAGTAAATTATTTGACAAAGCTTTCAACCAGGTCAAAATGCCATCGAAATGTCTAAGAATACTTGTTTAATGTCAACCAGGTGCATGAAGAATAAATAAGAAAAACAAAAACTCTTAAATTAGTGGCCAATCATATAAATGGAGTTAGATTGAAAAAGATGTGAGAATATAAAATAAAAGTAAAGATAAACTGAAATAATAGCCTCAAATATTTGAAGTATATTCCAAGGAAATAATTGTATCTTTCAAAAAAACTATTTCTCTTGTCCATTCATGGTCTGCCTTACATTTAAAAATAGTTTTTATTGCGTGTTATTATATTATATCTTCAGTTTTTTTCTAAGAAAAACAAAACGAACAAACCAGCAAAGCTGTTACTATTAAAGATTCTCCTTTATCAAAGGACAAGTATTTAACATAAAATAAATATTGCTTCTTTCTTTAGCATTTACTGGATTTGAGAGAAGATGATCTGTTTCATCACTGTTTCTGATTTCTGATTCTATTTTTGAGAAACCAGAGTTAGATTTTGAAAGGACCATTAACAAAAAAACAATATATTGTTTTGTCTATTTTGAAACTGATTTGATTTTTTTGTTTGCTTTGACTCAAAACCAAAACAAAAAGCACCAAATCTCAGTAGAAATAGCACAAGTTTATTGAGGTAGACACAGATACACATGCACACACATATGCGCACGTACACACACACACACACACACACACACACACCCAGAGAGAGAGAGAGAGAGAGAGAGAATTAATTTACACTTTTTACACTTTCAACCTAACAAGCAAGACATATCATTAAAGGTTTCCCATTCTCTCTTCTGTACCCCTTCTCTTAAATCCTCGTAAGCAAATGCTTTCTTTCCTCTGTAGAAAGAACATTTATAATGATGTATTCAAAGTTTATTAAATATTAGAAGCTAAAGATAAAGCCTCTGCTCTCTGTCCTTTATCCTCCTTCTTGTCATCACTGAAAGGATAATAAAAATGTTTCAATTTTGATTATTTAGAGATAACCTGAAAAAAAAACATGTGAACCCACAAAAACATATTAACTACAACTAGAAGTTGATAGATTTGCTTTATTTACTTATTGGGAAAATTGATAATTAGAATTTATCTTTTTAAAATGAAACAATATATACTTTTTTCCTGAAGAAAAAGAAATGTTGAGAATAGAATAAAAGTGTTATTTGAGCTTAAAAAAAATGTTCTTCGGGAAATAAAAAAGGGTATATCCCAAATGTAGAGTAAGGATAAACTCTTGCGTTATAAAAAGGAAATTTGAAAATCAGAATACTTGAAGATTAAATACCATTTTAAGGTAATTTTTATTCCAAAGTTCTCATACCAATTTAGAAAAAAATTATTTTCATGTTATATAAATCATGAAACATAATGATTGGAACTGAATTTTACCTTTCAACCAGTTGCTTTCTCACTGGGAAGATATGGCCAGATACTTTGGCCAAGTCTTTTGGCAAATTTATTTGATTAATTCAATATAACAGTCAGTTTATTAATTTAATAAAATAATTTAGTTAAGAATACTGTCCAAATTTAACTGATATGTTCATAAAAATTATGCATTGAAACAAACATGTAACCTGATGAACTAAGATGTTAGAAAGGGCATAAACCTTGGAATCAGGTAGATTCAGATTCAAGTTTATTCTTACCACTTATTGGTTGTTTGATCTTAGACAATTAATTCAGTCTTTCCCAATGTCTTACTTTCTGTAAAAAGGATAATTAAAATGTACCTTGTAGTTGCTGTAAGAATTAAATATTGCAGCATTTGAATGAAGTGATCAGTCTATGACTGACACATAGAGGAATTCTTACAAATGATGGTCCTTGTATTCTATTCCCTCTTTTCCTTTAAAATAAAAAAAAATGTATTTTATACATACATACATTTGCATGGTTTACAATTCAAAAGCACAAAAGAAAAAAACAAGGTATCTTTTCTTGTTCCCTTTCTTAGTGAGAATAATATAACTAGTTTCTCACATACAAAAGCAAATACACATATTCTTTTTTCTCCTTTGTACACAAATAATAGTAAGCTATTCACAGAGTTTTGCACTTTATTTTTTACTTATCTTGGCATTTAACAAGAAGTATGCACATTCTTGTTTATAGCTGTAGAGAAAGGAATGATGTTTTATGTCATATAACACATTATTATATTTTATATTATGCCAGCACGTGCTTTGTGATTTGTCCCTATGACTAAATGACGCAATGAGTGTCAAGGTCTTAGCTCTGTGCCTGGCACATAGTGTATGCTCAACAAATGGTGCAGGATATAACAAATACTATTAATTATAAGAATACTGTTATAGCTCTGCATGTTCCAAATGACAAGGATTGCTGGGACTTGTGACACACATACTCTGTTGAAACTAGAATTATCTATTTAGAAATAACTGTGCCATCTACGTATCTCTTAAAGATTGGAAAGTAGTGATCATTCTACCAGATCTTGATCTTGAAGTGTATTTCTATTTTTTTTTTCTTTTGAGTCAAGAGTCTTACTTACTCTGTCACCCAGACTGGAGTGCAGTGGCATGATCAAGGCTCGCAGCCTTCACCTCCTGGGTTCAGGTGATTCTTCTGCCTCTGCCTCCTGAATAGCTGGGATTACAGGCATGCACCACCATGCCAGTTACTTAAAAAAAATAATTTGTAAAATGAGGTCTCCCTATATTGCCTAAACTGGTCTCCAACTCCTGGGCTCAAGTGATCCTCCTGCTTTAGTCTCCCAAAGTTCTGAGATTACAGACATGAGCCACCACAGACAGCCTGAAGTATACTTTGATCAGAATTTTGGCAAAGCTTTCCTGAAAACTCCAAAATTATTCCATTTAAGCATTCTAAACTCTTACATGAGGTCATAAAAGCAACATGAAAACCTGTTTCTACTCCCTTATCTTCATTAAAATAAAGTTAAAATGACTACAGTGTTTAAAAAAGTAACTGGCTTCTGAAAGGCCTTCTCGAGTAGAAGAATCTCTAATTTGAGATGTGCCAGTATTTGGTCTTCTATAACTTGTTCTGTAATGGAATCTTCAACTTATTTTTCTTTTCCTTGGGGACTGAATTTGTATAGACTAAAATAAGCTTAGCATAGAAAAAGGATGATTTAATTTAAATAGAATTCATAAATCTTGATGTATTATGAAGAAACACTTATGCTTCAGTTTTAAACTTTACAATAATTTTATAGTATTTGACTAAATATTTAGAGAAAACAATTATTGAAGATTTTTTGTAGAATATCATAATTAAATTTGGCATTAGTTTAAAATAGATTGCATTTTGAAAATGTTACTTGCTGATGACATGACAGTAAAAAAGTTACTGAACATTTAGGGTTCAGTGTTATAACCCGTCCCTCCTTTATTTCAAATTAGGATTTTTGGTGAAAGGAAAATGATTCAGAAATAATCAAATTGCATTTTCACATTCCAACTTTAATGAGATATTATTAAACAAGGCCAAAATTATATCATGTTAATACTATTTAACAGACGAAAATCTACTTTACAGAAGTTTGTGTTTTAGGGCCCTATAGCAGACACAGAAAACACACATCGAAATACCATTGGAGGATAGATGATATGTTTACTTCCTGAAGATCATGGATGTCCTATGAACACAACAAGACACAGAAAAAATGTTAACTACATGTATATAAATACCAGAGAACCTCTCTGGAGATTATTATTATTACTATTACTATTATTATTATTATTATTATTTCTCAACTACTTCACCTTAATACGAAGTTGTTACTATGGGAATATCTGCTTCCCAAGGAAAAATATACATGAGATTTCAAAAAAAACTAGAAAAAGAGCTCTAAATATCTTCCCTTGGAGCTTAAGTATAAAAAAGACCCAAAAGAGAAAAAGAACTCTAAAGATCTTCCCTTGGAGCTTAAGTATAAAAAAGACCCAAAGTTAATTTATTGAAATATAAAGTGAAGAAATATTAGATTGTTTCTTCAATTAATTAGTTTCATTAGATGTTTATACTTTCTTCTTTCCCCTCAGAATTCTTGAGGTTCCCAATATAGCAGAATGCTTATCACACAGATCTGGATAACTACTTTTTTAAGTAGTTGAAATTTGAATTCCCAGTGTAAACATGCATTTCTGCTTTTCTTTGTGGGTAGCCACCCTACTCTGCATTCCTACTGTAGTCTTCTACAGTATAGCTCCTCAGTGAAAATAGATCCCCCCGCCCCAGTTTCAGCATGGTCAGAGATAACCTGGCACACTATATCACGAGGTCATTTTCTGATCTGAGAAAAATGATGTTGGTAATTTAATGGGTATAGCATTGAATGTGTAGATTGCCTTTGGAAGGCTGGACATCTTAATAATGTTGATTCTTTCAATCCACGAACATGGAACATTTTTCCATTTGTTTGTGTCATCTGTGACTTCTTTGAGCATTGTTTTACAGTTTTCGTTGTAAAGATCTTTCACTTCTCTGGTTAGGAAGATGTTGAGGTATTTCCCTTTTTTTGAGACTATTGTGAATGGAATTGTGCTTTATAATTGGTTCTCTGCCTGTTTGTTAGAGGTGAATAAGAGTGTGACTATCTTTTGTACATTTATTTTGTACCGTGAGACTTTGCCAAAGTCCTTTATCAGTGCAAGGAGTTTTTGATAGATTATCTTGTATTTTTGAGGTTTAGGATCATAACATCAGCAAAAAGGGATAACTTGACTTCTTCTTTTCCTATTTGGATACCTCTGATTTCCTTTTTCTGTTTGATTGTTCTAGCTAAGACTTCCAACACTATGTTGAACAGGAAGGGTGAGAGTGGGAGCGTCTTGTTCTGGTTTTCAGGGAAAATGCTTCCAATTTCTGTCCATTTAGCAATATATTGGCTGTGGGTTTGTCATAGATGGCTCTTATTATTTTGAGGTGTGTTCCTTATATACCTAAGTGTTTGAGGGTTTTTATCAAGAAGGGATGCTGGATTTTATCGAAAGCATTTTCTGCATCTAATGACATAATCATAGGGTTCTTGTTTTTACATTTGTTCATGTATTTAATTACATGTATGGTCTTGTTGATGTTGAATCAGTCCCTTATCCTGGGAATGAAGCCTACTTGGTCATGATGGATGAGTTTTGAGCTGTGTTATTGGATCTGATTTACTGGAATCTTGTTGAGAATTTTTGCATCTATGGCCACAAAGGATAGTAACCTGTAGTTCTCTTTCTTTGTTGGATCTTTACTTAGTTTGTGTATCAATGTGATGTTAGCTTCATAAAATGACTTGGTAAGATTTCCATCTTTCTTTATTGCCTGGAATACTTTCAGTAGGATTGGTATTAGCTCCTCCTTGCATGTTCTGTAGAATTCCACTGGAAAGCCATCTGGTATAAGACTTTATTTGTGGGTAGTTTTCTTATGATGGAGTCAATTTCTTGGGTTGTTATTGGTCTATTTAGAGTCTGAATTTCTTCTTGTTTCAATTTTGGGAGGTTGTTTGATGTCAGAAAGTCCTTCACTTCATTTCAGTTATTGAGCTTGTTTCCATACAGATGTGCATAGTAATTTCTGATAATCTTTTGTATTTCTTCAGGGTCAGTTGTGACTTGATTTTTTTGCATTTCTGATTGTGTTTATTTGGACTTTTTCTCTCTTTTGTTTGGCCAATCTAGCTAGGGGTCTATCAATCTTGTTTATCTTTTCAAAAAACCAGCTTTCAGTTTTTCTGTGGTATGTTTATCCTCTATTTCCTTATTTGAGCTTTTACTTTGGTGATTTGCATTCTTCTGCTGAAGTTAGGGTTCTAGTGGTCTTGTCTTTTCAGCTCCCTTAGGTGATTTGTTAGGCTGTCAACTTGTTCTCCTTCTATTTTCTTGATGTTTGTTCATAGAGACATAAATTTCCCTCTTAGTGCTGATTTCATGGCATCCCAGATGTGTGGTAAGATTTTTCTTTGTGTTCATTTTTTTCTGGAAATCTTTTAATTTCTGTGTTGATTTCTGTGTTAACCTAGGAGTTCTTCAGCATCATGAGGTTTAGTGTCCATGTCTTTGTGGGTTTGGGGGTAATTTTGTTGGTGGTGATATTTATTTTTATTCTGCTGTGGTGTGAGAATGTGTCTGGCAATATTTCAATCTTGTGAAATTTGTTTATGCTTGGTTTATGACTGGGGATATGGTCCATCTTGGAGTATGAGTAGAATGTATATTCTGTGGTTGTTGGGTGGAGTGTTCTGTAGGTAGCTACTAAGTCCATTTGGCCCAATGTCGAGTTGAAGTTCTTGATCACTTTGTTGATTTTTTGTCTGGATGATCTATCTAGAGTTGTTAGTTGAGTATTTGAGTCCCCAGCTATGATAGTGTTAGAGTCAATATCTTTTTTTTAGTTTACTTAGTAGCTGCTTTATAAAAGCTGTTGCTCTTTTGTTGGGGGCATATATGTTTAAGATGGATATTTCTTGTTGATGGATCAATCCCTTTAACATTATGTGGTGTCCTTTTTTTATCTTTTTAAATTTTTGATAGCTTAAAGCTTGTTTTGTCTGATATTAAGATAGCAACTCCGGCTCTCTTTTGTGATCTATTTGCCTGAAAATTTGTTTTCCATCCTCTAACATTAAATTCATGGTGAGGTGAGTTTTATGGAGGCAGCAAATTACTAGGTCATGAGTTTTTAACCAGTTTGTCATTTTATGTCTTTTCACTTGTGCATTTAGTCCATTCACACTCAGGCTGATTATTCACATTTGAGAGTTCATCCTTGATATAAATCTTTTATGTTTTCATTTAGCTTTCATGTTCATACATGTGTATGTTTTCATTTTTGTGGGTAGCCTTTGTGTTCTGCTGCTTCTGTGTTTGTTTGTGATCTTGTTAAATATATGGTCTTTTTTTTTTTTCTTTTTTCTTCTGGGCACAGCACGTTTCTAAGCATCTTCTGTAGAACTGGCCTCAAAGCAGCAAATTCTCTTAGGGATTGGATTCTGGAATAGATTTCAATTCTCTGTCACTGATGAAACTTAGCTTGACTGGGTAGGAAATTCTTTGTTGAAATTGTTTATCTTTGAGAACATTAAATATTGGGGTCCATTTCCTTCTGGCCTGTAATTGTTCTGTAGATAAGTCTGCAGAAATTCTGATTGGTCTCCCCCAGTTGGTAGTCTGAAATTTTCCCCATGCTGTCTTTAATTTTTTTCTTTTATGCCTACTTTGTGTAGGTGAATTATTATGTGTCTAGGGGTTGGTCTTTTCATAACGTGTTGCAGGGGTTCTCTGGATATGTGCTTGTATAGTCATCTCTTTGGTCAGATGAGGGAAGTTTTCTTGAATGACCTCATGGAATGTTGGTTCTAAGGTGTTCTCCATTTTTCTTTGTATTTCAGATATTTCAATCAGATGTAGGTTTGCTTTCTTGTTAAAATTGCGAATCTTTTGGACAGTTTCCTCTTTCTTCTTAAAGTTGTTTCCTATATTTTTAATATACTGGGTAAATTCCATATTTTGTCTTTCAACTCAAGAGTCTTTCTTCTGTTTTTTTTTCCCTTCTATTTCTCTTTCTTTGTTCTTTCTTTTTTTTATCATTTTTTCTTTGTTTTTCTTTTTTTCTCTAGAGAAAAGAGAAAAACAAAGAAAAAAAACCATAAAAAAGAGAAAGAACAAAGAAAGAGAAATAGAAGGGGAAAAAAAAGAAAATCAACCAAGAAACAAAGCAACAAAACAAGATAATCAATCAAACAAACAAACAAACCAATAACCCCCCAAAATAACAAAATAAAACAGCAACAACAAAAATTGATAAAGAATTGTCAGCTTTAGTATGTCTCTTTGGTGGGTGAGCTCCCTCTTGTGATGGGTTCTGCAACTGCAGGGCTGTTGCTGTAGGTTCCCTATTCATTGTCTGAACTTAAGATGTTAGAATCTTCCCCCACTGCTGCCTCCAACTGGTAGCCATCACATGCCCATGTGAGGGAAGGGGGGTGAAATAACTTGACACAGCATCTCTGGGAATCTCACACCCTTCCTTTCTGTCCCAGCTTTGTCATGGCTCCCAGGGCTTCTTGGCGGGGGAAAGGGGCCTCCTGTCTCTACTCTGCCCTCCTTAACTCTTTCACTTGTTGCTGGGGGCGGGGAGTGGTGGTGGTGGGGCATCAGGAACTCACCAGCCTCCTTCTTGGGTTGTTCTGATATCTGCATCTATTGCCCACCAGCTGGCTCAGGGTGGAGGGTGGATCATCTGCCATTAGCCAGCAGGGCATGTACACTGGGGGCAATGTTCTCTGAGGTCACAAATAACAGCTCCATTGCAACACAAAGATAGCACCTGGTCTCAAGATGCAGTTCTGCTGTTCTGTAGAGGCTACCCTGGAGCACTTTTCTGCCCAGGCATTAGAGAGTCTGGTCAGTGTCTCTGTCAGCTGTTGTTCCTGTAACCAATGGGGTTAACAGCTCCCTCTTTAACAGTTACCACAGTCTTTGGATCTTGGACCGGTTTCAAGGTTCTGGAGCCCAGTCTAAGCTCAAGGTGGCTTCTCCTCACTGTTTCCTTATGTCTCTGCCTCAGGATTCCTCACTGCACTCCTGCAGCCCTTGCTGCCTGCATTCAGCCCAGCACTGTGTTGTTGAGATTAGCAATCACTCCCGCTGTTCTTCCCAGGAAAAGCTCTGCTGATTTTAGAAAATGGCGCTCAGCTTCTGCCCTCTGAGAAGTGCTGTGGTCAAAGCAGAGCAGCTATTGCACTAGCTCTGGCACCAAGAGCTTCACCAAGAGGACCCTGGCCACTTGCTCTTGAGTCCCCACTCAGGCAGCCTCTCACACTCCCCCTTACACACAGAAAAACATGCAGAATTGTTCATACGATCACTCACATAAACAGGGACTTGTGTAGTCCAACTGGTTATACTGCCATCTTCTTGGAAATCCTTGAACCAAACATTTAAATAGAGAAAATACAAACTCAGGATTACTTACCTATGTGAGAGCAGATCTGAGAAGGTTAAAAGAAGACCAAGAGTCTATCCAGATATTATCAACAGCAAGAAGCCAATGTGGAAGGACAAAGAGAAAGTGTCATGTTAATCAGACCCAATGGATAGCAATATTTTGACCCAATTAAACCTACAGCCAGGGTGGAGCTGCCTGGAACTCAAGAAAGAAACACAGTCAGGGATACCATGTATGGAAGAGAAATGAAAAGAAATTCACTGTTATAGCCCTTCCCCTCTCTCTCCAATCTTCCACCAGAAGTTCTCATTGACAAAAGCTAACCAGAAGCCCACTGACATGGAACCTGGGGGCCATAGATAGGGAGGTCAGCCCATTATAACACAAAAAAGAGCATGAAATGATAGAGCAATAAATGTGTTGACAATTAGGTCTCAATCAAACAATGCTATTGTTAATTTATTTGTTCTTCAAATTGACTAATAATTTAAAGATTTGTGGTAAATGAACTTCCTATTGTTACCTGAATAAAAATTAGAAACATAGTCATAAAGAGAAAATAGTCGTATACTTAAATTCAATGAGGAAAAATGGTGACTAACTTTATCTTTGAGGTCACACCTAGATACAAATCTATTCTCTCAACTACTGGTTATCTTACTCTGGAAAATGAATTCAGTCACTTCCCTTTTTCTGTTATCTGTTAAAAAAAAAAATCTACCTGAGACTTGTAAGAATTAAGAATATTAATAACACCCAACTGAACTTTGTTTTCTAATATAATCAAATAACTGATAGAAAATTAAAAAGTAATTAATTTTCCCAACATGTGAGTCAATATTTAGTGATGTGTGGTTAGCCACAAATCATCTTGTGAAACACTACTCAGAAATATTGTCTGTCTCTCTCTCTCTCTTTCTCTCTCAATGCATAGATGTTATCACTTTTATATTTGTTAATTCAGTATAGACTGATACTACAAAACACTATAGATCTAGTTCTATCAGATATTTGATGAATATATACAATGTTTAAAAAATGAAGGGGGATTCCCAAAAACCCTCAATTTTCTCTCCTCATGGGTGGTGAGCTTGAGCTCTTTGCCCCTCCCGCAAACTCAACATTTATTTATTAAAAAGTTTGTTTTTATTCTTACATGTTTAACCTTCAGTCACCTTTAAAGTACTCTCCATTTGATGCAATACACCTATCAAGACACTTTTCCCACTGTTCAAAACAAGTTTTGAACTTGTCCATTTTGATGCCTTTTATTCCTTCTGCCGTTTTTGATTTCACCTCTCACACATCAGCAAAACATTTCCCTTTGAGGACTTTTATCATCAGGGAAACAAACAAAAAATGTCACTCAGGGAAAAATGAGGTGAATAGGGAGGGTAGGACATGGGGGTGATGCTGTTTTTGGTCAAAAAACTGCTGAACACTCAGCTTGGTGAGGACAATTGTGTTGTCATGGTGGAAGAGTCAGTCACCTGTTGGCCTCAAGTCGGGACATTTATTCTGTTAATTGTGATGCAGCCTGCTCAAGACTTTCAGATAAAAACTTTGGTTGAAAACATTTGATCTGGAGGAACAAATTCCAAGTGTACTATAGGGAAACTGCACTCCAAAACATAATTCCGGTTTTTGTGGGTCCCTCGGATGTTAATCCACGTGATGTATAGTCCTTAATTGTTACATTTTACTTTAAGATTCTATAAATAACATTCACATTTACAGGTAAACGGCTATAAGAGCATATTATATTTAAATTGGCTTCTGGAAATCATATATTAGACATATTTAATAAATTTAAGAAAAATTTTAATCAGAAGTTTAAGCAGAAAATTAAATTTAAAAACAGAAAGCCAATTGCATAGAAGAATAGAAATTAAAATTTTAATTTAATGTAGAACTTTAATCCTGACATTTTATCCCAGCTTCTACGACCTTAATTTATTAAGATTTCTACATTACAGAACACAGGTTCTTGTTTTAATCAATTGAGAGGTAGATAGCTCCCGGGAACAAATTATGAGACAATTTTAGGTAAATGTCTGGAATTGAGGTCTCCTGCCCCCTTGGAGTTATTGCAATGAAACAAAAATAGCCCCTCAGTGAAAATAGAACTCCCCAATTTCAGCATGGGCAGAGATGACCTGGCACACTATGTCATGAGGTAGAAGAGACTACAGTAGAAAGGCAGAGTAGCGTGGCTGACCACAAAGAGAAACAGCAATGCAAGTTTACACTGGGAATTCAAATTTTAACTACTTAAAAAAAATTAGAGTTCATCTATGATATTTAATGTCCTTTTAAAAAACCTTCCAGCAAAACGAGATTTGTTTCCTTCATTATCATATCACAAATGTACATTTGAATTTGTACAAATAGACAAGTCCACAAAACTTCTATGACCTCTGTCTACAACAAGTATATTATACTCCTCACCACATTTATAAATACTATTAATTCCTTGGTTTTGGCTCTTTTTACTACTTTAAACACACTAATAGAGCAATGAATAAAGGTTGCTTCTATTTCATAATATGAAATGTGTGAATTTCATACAATTAATCTTTATAACTTTTACTTGAGAGTTTCTTAAGAATTTAAACCTCTGTGCCGGGTTTGGTGGCTCAACCTGTAATCCCAGCACTTTGGGAGGCCGAAGCTAGTGGATTGCTTGAGCCCGTGGGTTCGATACTCACCCGGGCTACTTGGTGAGACCTTGTCTCTACAATAAATCAAAAACTAGCTGGGTGTGGTAGCGTGCACCTGTAGTTCTAGCTACTTGGAAGGTTGAGGCGGAAGGATCGCCAGACCCCAGCAGGTCGAGGCTGCGGTGGCTGGGAGCATGTCACTGCACTCCAATCTGGGCAACAGAGTGAGATTCCAACAAAACAACAAAAAGAATTTAAACCTCTAAAGATGGCTAACAACAATTTTTTAAAAAAATTTGTGGCATCTGGATGAAAAGATATAAAATAAAACAATCTCTCTCTCTCTCTCTCTCTCTCTCTCTCTCTCTCTATATATATATATATATATATATATATACACACACACACGCACTAATGATTGGACAAAACATTATGATGATTAAATTTATTTTCCACACTGCCATGAAATACACACACGCAAACACACACAAAAGATTATTTTCAAAAAAATCTTTGAATGTTCATTATTTAACTCTACAAACATACTATATCAGGCTTTCTTTGTGATTTCATGCCATTCCACAATGGACCACAGGGATCTGTTATTTTGATTCCTGGAATATTTCTCCATTTACATCACATTTTCTTGTCTAGAATGCAATAATTCCCTTTCTAAGTCAAACTCAAATATCTTCTATTTGTGTCACCTTCTCTGATTTCCCTAGAAAGACAGAATTGTCTACCACTATATGTCTGTTCACAGTATATTACTAATATAACACATTTCAGAGTCTGACTTCTATTAGAGTTGATGGTGAAATGATGGAGCATAGGAGTGCATTTTCAAGGACTTTGTTCACCTAATAAGACTCAAAGTATGCAATGCATTTGCTGAATAACACAACTAGAATGGGTATGTTAAGTAGAGGCCAGAATGATGAATACTTTAATGAATAGAGAGAAACATGACAGTATGATAAAGGGGTTAATTCACCAAGAGTGCATCATGATTTTATATGTGTATGTCCTTAGCTCCAAAACTCATGAGGTGAAAATTGGTAGACTGAAAGAAGAAATACACGAATTACAATTGCAGTTGGGGACTTCAACATGCCTTTCTAAGAAATCATAAGAAGTACACAGAAAAGAATAAGGATAAATAAGACTGAAACATTATCAATTGACATTGGTATTTACAGAATACTCTATCCAAGAAAACAGAATACAAATTTAAGTATGTATTGACTAATTACTAGGCAGATCATGCTATATGCCATAAAAATAAATCCGACAAATTTAAAAATAATTTGTCATAGAAACCATTTTTTTCTCTGACAACAACTGAATTAAGCTGTATGTCCATAACAGAAAGATACCTGGAAGATGTCCAAATATTTTGGAACTAAACATTACATTTATAAATAACTCATATGTCAAAAATGAAGTCACAGTAAAGTTTAAAAATATTTTGAATATCAAAAATATAATACAAACACTTTTCATAACAACATATAAAATATACAGTGCAAAGATAAAGCCGTACTTGGAGAGAAATCAATGAAAGTGAGAAGAAAATGTCAATAGTGAATAAAATAATTCAATGACATTAAAATCTTATTCATTAAAATCGTCAGCAATTAACTTCTACTGGATTATAGACCTACATGGTAAACCTAAATATTCTAAAAGAAACACAAGAGGATATTATTTTGACTTTGTATTAGGCAACTATTTCTTAGGTAGGGCATAAGCTATCAAAATTAAAATTTTCTGCTCTTTGAAAAGCATTGCTAGAGAACATATGAGGGGAAATCCCACCCCCCCCCCAAAAAAAAGCAGAATTATCTTTTGAGAGTGGGCCCTTATAGTACAGGTTTCCCTGCTAGGTATGTGTTCTAGAAACCCATTGACATCAGTGTACCAGCTAGTGTTGTGAGCGGCTGTGTTTGGCTTCAATGAATTTTGTGTGTATGTATGTGTGTGTGGAGATTCTTTAAACACATTTGCCTATTTCATGAAAGGTGATTTACGAGCATACCTATCTGGCCAACTGAAGGTGTGTTCAATAGTTTTTGTCCAAAAATAGAGTGATCTCTGTGTCCCACCCTCTCTATTCACCTGCTTGTTCGAAAAAACATTTTTGCGTTTCCCCACATGAAAAACATCCTCAAAGGGAAACATTTTGCCTCTGTGGAAGAGGTGAAACAAAAAATGGCAAAGCACTACAAGGCATGAAAAAACAAAAGTTTGAAAAAACTGTTTTGAGCAGTGGAAAAAATGTGTAAATAGGTGTATTGCATCAAACAAAGAATATCTTGAAGGTGACTGAAGTTTAAACATGTACGAATAAATACACACATTTTTAAAATTCTGTTTATTGGGGGGTTGTTTTCAAGCAATAGACAGAGAAAATTGTCAAAATACATATCTGATAAAGGTCTTGTTTTCACAGCATACTGTAAAGGAGTCTCAAACACATTAATAAAAAATTAACTTTTAAAAATCAGAAGCTTTAAACAGACATTTCATCAAAGAAAATGAAAGAATGGCAAATAAATACATTTAAAAAATTGAAAAATGCTCAACATTGTAAATGAGAGAAATGCAATTTAAAACCACAGTGTGACACCACCATGTGCCTACTAGAATGACCTAAACTAAACTAGGACAAACTGAAATAAAAAAGATAAAACTGGTGGTCCAAACTTCACTTGTACATAGAAGGTTTATGTACCTAATCCTAACTTGTACCCCACATATTTAAAATAAATAAATAAAAGATGAAACAAAATACTAAATGCTGATAAGAATGTAAAGCAAGTAAAGTAAAGAAACTCTCATACACTGCTGCTGAGAATATAAATTTGTTTAATCACTTTGGGAAACCATTTTGCAGTTTCTTATATAAATGTATCACATTACCTACAATTCTACTCCTGTGTATTTACCCTAGAGACATGCAAACATATACTCATACAGAACCTGCGTCAGACTGTATAACAGCTTTGTTCATGATTGCCGCAAACTGGACAAAATCAAGATGTCTATCAATTGGCAAAATAATGAAATATTGTGGCATATCAATATAAGGAGATTATGGTCAGCAAAAATAGGTAAAAACTACAGAAAAATACAACACTATTGATGATTTGAAAAAGATGTATTCTAAGTGAAAGAGGCTAGGCATAAAAGTCCATGGACTATATGATTTCACTTGCATCAAATGTCCGAAAAAGGCACAATTATGGAGACAACAAAAAAGTAGATTAGTGGTTGCCAAGGTCGCGGGTGGGAAAAGGCATCAAGACAACAATGAGACCTGAGGAAAGTTTCTGGAATGATGAAATTACTCAAATTACTCTGCAATTTGTAGCGGGGTTTCACATCTTTATACATTTTCAAAATTCACAGATCTGTACAACTGAAAAGCATGTGTTTTATGTATATATGTAAACTTCAATACATATGGTATGTGTTCAATTTCAGATATAGTGTTTAAACACTTTTAAATAATGAATAATTATTTTCGATATCTACTTAGAAGTTTACAATTTGATCTGTTTACCTTCTTTTTTCTTTTAAATGATTATGGAGCCAAGGAATGGCATATTTAGCTTGATAAGCAATGCGCTCTGCTCCTTTGAAGTTTAGTTGCTTTGAACAACATTAAAAACAATCTGATTTATCAATGACTTGTCAGTTTTTAATATGTGATGACAGACTGTCAGTTGAGAAGACTATAGGAAAGCATTTCCATTACTAAGTTGACATTATAATTTGATGAATCCTGTGTTTCATTGACAGTTATTCCTTGCCTTCCAACTAGCATATTCTTTTCGGAATTCAGTATAAAACACATTATCATAAACATCACAGGTATTTAAAACTCTCTGCCTTTTTAAAAGACTTTATGCTTTTAAATGGCAAATGCAAAATAATTTTTCACATTCAAAATCCTATATTTTTAGAATAGTTTGATTTGTTGCCTTACACTTACAAATATTTTAAAGCTGTGCAAATCAATTCCCTTCTAGCCAGAGCAGATATTTGTAGGAATATTTACTTGTATACATCAGCAAAGTGATTATCAAGTGAAATAAAAAATTAATAAGGGTGATCATGTTTTACACTGAGAGATAGCTTAACTCTTCAAAGTTTAGACTTATTTTAGCAAATAAAAATAGGCTTGATTCCAAACATCTTGAAGCATTACATATAAAACTAATGTCATCACTCAGAATAGAAAATAAATTATTCATAACTAATTTTATATAGATTAAGTTCCTTTGAGCCCCCAAATTTCATGGAATTCCATCTCTATAACCAATATCCATGGTCCCTGTCTTGAGCTTGACTGCTAGTTTGTGCCTGAAGTCAATTTGATGGGTGCTTGCAATAATCACATTTTTATTCATGTTACATGAGGTGTTCTTGTTTGTTTCTTTGCCATTGAATGGAGGGAAAATATAAAAAGTCTATGGAGATAGCTTTAAAGTGACCCTGGTGTTTTGAGATCAAACTTTGAATATATAAGCTGTGAAGATGACGACAATCATATGTAGAGGAGAATGGCAAGTTAAAGTATTTCCTGTGAATATTTCTTGGGAAAGAGATTTACAGGCTTCATATTTTATTTAAACATCACCTCAAAGCTAAAATCAAAGAGAAGCCAGTACTCAATTATAAAAATATGTTATAGAACAATGCTTACACACGTGCATTGAATAACTAGTCAAAGTGTTTTTGTGGCTAATTTCATGTTTAAAAACACAATTTTTGGACACAGAAAGACCTGAAACTGAGAATGTTTCACTTGGATGTACAAATTTAAGCAAGTTATTGTTCTGCACTGAGATGCTGTTTCTTGATCTCTGTGCTATGTATGCTCCTAACAAATATTCTCTGGATAACAGTCCATGTTCAACTCTGCAGAATGTCTGGCCTCTTTTCAGCGTCTTCACAGTTATTTTCTGGAGGCCATGAGAATATCTCAAATGTTTTTATGAATAGAATTCTTATGTCTTTTGCCCCTTCATCTTCTAATGAATTCATATGATTGCAAATAACATGACTTCAACAAGATTTCTGCTGATATCCTCTGTACTATGTACTTGTCCCTGTTTTCTCCTGTTACTCGTTTTAGCTTCCTCCATGTTATAGGCCGCCATCCCTACTAAAAATCAGATCAAGTGAATTTGTGCTCAGGAGATTTCAGTCCACTAGATATTTAGTAAACCCAGAATCAGAGTCCCAACTGAGGCCTGGTCAGAAACTATGCTAGGTATAAAACTGGATTAAGGTTCCTGGTACACTATCGGGGAGGAGAGGGCCAACTAAGACCCTAACTTTACCTGCAGTCAACCTTCTTATGTAATAAATCCCCAGTTGTGCTTCACAACTCTAAAATTTTTTTAAAAAGCCACATAAAAACAAGAACAAAAAGAAGAATATATGTTGTACAAGCTTGTGTGAAGATTTAGGAGGTAATCTGTGAACAACTATTCCATTACTTCTGAGTTTCAGATGCCGTAATGGTTGCTTACAAGTGTTCACTCATTCAAAACTTACAGCAGTGCAGACTAGGCAGAATAACTATTTTCACCATTCCAGTTGAACTTAAAAAAATGTGTCCAAATGGAAACAGCCACTAAATAGCTGAGGAGGATCCGACAACTTGTCTATTATCACCTGTAGTTCAATTAATACAGTGAGTTTCTCTCTGCCGCTAATTTAATATATCTCACAATGCAAATGATATTCAAATTTATTATGGTGGGGGTTTTAAAAATATTACCAAGAATCCCAAAGGTCGGACAGAGTATGAAAGTCACAAATTTATATTAAGATTGTTTTTAAAATGTTATAAATATACACTTCTCTGGAAGATTATGTAAAAAAGTATGTCTACCAATAAGGGAATATTTTAATACATGTGGTAGATCTAAATAAAAGAATAGCATTTATATTTCAGAAAATATGCTCTCACTATGTGGTTTTCAGATTTTTAAGGTCTCTCAGGTCTTTTCAGGGACTTTTAATCTTACGATTATTTTTTTAACAAGAAATTATTTATAATTTTCCTTGTTTTGATATTTGCACTGACAGGGCTAAAGAACCAGTGAACATGTAAAGCACTGTATGACACACCGTCCCAAAGATTGGTGGCTTAAAACAGCTACTTTTCTTCCCCTTGCTTTTCTTACCTAAAAACAATTGTTTTACTAAAAATTAGAAGGGTTAGGAATTTGGGAGCAACTAGGCTAGGTGGTCTCTTCTAGGGTTTCTCATAAAACTCAGTCAGAATATCACCCATATCCCAAAAATACATACTACTTTTGTACTTAGCAGTATTTTTGTATCCATTAACTATCCTCTCTTCATTTCAATCGAGAAATATTTTTGATATGATGAGTATTATAAAAAAATCAGAAGACAGTATTAAATGGAAAAAATCAGAAAATAAACTAGATTACATAGCAAAAAAAAAACCAAAAAAACTCAGTCAGAAATTGGGCAAGGTTAAATGCTATGAAGACTTGACCAAGACTGAAAGATCTTCTTCAAAAATGTTGACTCAAGTGACTAGCTAGATAAGACCAGTTATTGGCAGAAGATTTTAGTTCCTTGTTAGTTATAGACTCTCCACAGGGCTGTTGTCTCCACAATATTAGCATCTAGCTTCCTGTCAAAGTCTCTTATGCTCTAGCCTCAATATTTTATTGGTCATACAGTTCAGGACTATTTGGTTTGGAAGTGAATGACACAAGGAAGTAAATAGCAGAAGATAGACGCTTTGAGGATAAACGTCAATGAGTTAATCTGCAGGTGCCTTTGCAAGAATGCAGTTCTATCTAATAGCACTAATAGTAAGTGTATTCTATACCACACATGTGGATATTCTTAAAATATGTAGTTTACATTTGGCTGTTTTGAACATTAAATATATAAAGCATCATATGTATTGTCTTACGTTCTTCTATTTACATTTAAAAGTTGATTTACATATCATCTGGTGTGCATGTTCCTCCATTTTCCTCAGTTACACTTCTAAGAGGAAAATGGTCAGTCATTTGCACTTGCAAATTTAATCAAAAGTCCAAACAATTTAAGAAACTGGATGTCTATATTTGTATTTATGAAAAATTATGTTGTCTCCCATCCTTGTCCATATTTGATATTAAAAGACTATATATTTTTTTCCCAATCTGTTATACCTGTTCATGTGCCATTTTTAATAAAATTTTATTTACCTTAAGTGAGGTTGAATGCATTTCCATATGTTTAATGGCCATAAATTATCTTCTGCAAAGTGGTTTAGTACATATTGCCCCAAATTTTATTTAACTGTTTAAAATTGCAAAATACTAGAAATTCTTTATCTGTTTGGGTTATTTTTTATTTTATTTATCTTATTTTATTATAGACATGTGGGATACAAGTAAGTGTTCACTAAATCAGTAGACTGCATACAGGTAAAGTTTGGGCGTCCAATTGCTGGCCCTCACTTCAGATATTCTTTGTGTTGTTATGTGCCTCCCATCCCCCAGTTACCCCCTCCTGTCAGTGTCCAGTAATTGCCGCCCCTCTCTTGTGTTAATGTGATTAGTGGCCAGAGTCCACTTATGAGTAAGAATATGCGGTATTCAGTTCTTTGTTTCTGTGATGGATCACTAAGTATGATGGTCTCCAACTTCACCCAGTTTGCTATGAAGTCCATGATTTTATTCTTCCTTATGACTGTGTAATACTCCATCATGTATATGTACCACATTTTCTTTATTCAGTCCATTTTTTTTTTTTTTTTGAGTTGGAGTCTCACTCTGTCGCCCAGACTGGAGTGCAGTGGCTGCTCCCAGTCACCGCAGCCTCGACCTGCTGGGCTCGGGCGATCCTTCCGCCTCAGCCTTCCAAGTAGCCGGAATTACAGGCATGCGCTACCACGCCCAGCTGATTTTTTTTATTTATTGTAGAGATGAGGTCTCTCCAAGTTGCCCAGGCGGGTCCCAAACCCACGGGCTCAGGCAATCCACTCACCTCAGCCTCCCAAAGCGCAGGGTTATAGGCTGAGCCACCGAGCCCGGCTTATTCAGTCCATTTTTGATGGCGGTGGGGTTGGTTTCATGTTTTTGCTATTGTGAATAGTGCAACTATAAACATGTGTGTGCAGGTATCTTTTGTACAATGATTATGTTCCTACGGGTATATTCCCATGAAAAATATTGCTGGATCGTATGGAAGGCCAGTTTTTAGTTATCTTAGGAGTCACCACACTGCTTTCCATAGAGGATAAACTAGTCTGCATTCTCACCAACAGTCTAGAAGCATTTCTCTTTCTCCAAAGCTTCACTAGCATCTATTGTTTTTTGTTTTTGTTTTTGTTTTTTTTTGTTGGTGAGGGCCATTCTTACTAGAGTTAGGTGGTATTTCATTGTTGTTTTGATATACATTTCTTTGATGATTAGTGAGACTGAGCATTTTTTCATGTATCTGATGGCTGCTTGTATATCTTCTTTTAAGAAGTGTCTTTTCATGTCCTTTGCCCCCTTTTTATAGGATTTATTTTCTTTCAGCTCGTTTGAATTCCTTATAGAATCTGCGTGTTAGGCCTTTGTCAGATACATAATTAACAAATATTTTTGCCTATTCTGTGGCTTGTCTCCCCACTCTCTTGATGTTTTCTTTTGCTATGTTAAAGTTTTTCTGTTTGATGAGGTCCCATTGTCTATCTTAGCTTTTATGGGATTCAATTTGGGGGATTTGGTCAAGAATTGGTTGCCTACTCCAATGTTCATAAGAGTATTTCTCACATTTTCTTCTAGGAATCTTATAGTTTGAGGTTTTACATTTAGGTCTTTGATCCATTGGGAGTGGATTTTTGTATATAGCAGGGGTCCTGCCATATAAAAATATGGTAGGGGACCTGTTACATTCTTCTGCATGTGGTCAGCCAGTTTTCCTGAAACCATTTACTAAATATAGTCTACTTTTCCCAGTGATTGTTATTGGTGACTTTGTCAAAGATGAGTAGGTTTAGAGATCAAGTTTTTTTGTTTTTGTTTTCTTTTTGCTTCCACAACATCTGTCCTATTCCATTGGTCTATGTATCTATTCTTGTGCCAGTACCAGGCTGTTTTGGTCATCGTCCAGGTAAAGTTTGGGCCTCCCCTTGTTTTCCACTTTGCATGGTGTGAGATCAGGTAACTTTATTAATGTTATGTGCCCCTCCTCCCCAGGCAGATTCCTGCTACTGCCAATCCCTTTCTTATAGTATTATGAAAAATGTTCAGGGTCCCCTTATGACTGAGAACATGAGGTACTCAGTTTTTGTTTCTGTGATAGATCACAGAGTATTATAGACTCTAAATTCATTCAAGTGACTGAAAAGTCCATAATTGTGTCCTTCTTTATGGCTATGTAAAATTTTATCCTGTATATGTACGGCATTTTAAAAATCCAATCCACTTTTGATGGGCAGCATCGTTGTTCCCATTTTTGATATTGTGACTAGTGCTGCAATAAACATGCATGTGCAGATTTTTTATAGACAGATTTGAGTTCCTCTGGGTATATTCCCAAAAGAGGGATTGCTGGGTCGTATGAAAGTTCAATTTTTAGATCTTTTGGAATAGGAATAGCCACACTGTTTTCCACAGAGTTTGTACTAGTTTACTCACATATCAACAGTGGATAAGTGTTCCCTTTTCTTTGCATCCTCTCCAGCATCTATTATTTTGAGTTATTCATGATGGTCATCCTGACTGGAGTTAGGTGGTATCTCAGTGGTTTTAATTTATGTTTTTTTGATGAATAGTGAGGCTGAGCATTTTTTTAATGTATCTTCTGGCTGCTTATATGTCTTTTTTGAGAAATGTCTATTAATATCTTTTGCCCACTTTTTAATAGTGTTGTTTGTTTTTTTTTTCCTTTTCGCACATTTGAGTTCCTTGTAGATCTGGATGTTAGATCTTTTTCACATACACAGTTGACAAATATCATTTTCCTATTCTGTGGGTTGTCTTTCTGTTCTCTTGATGGTTTATTTTGTTTATTTTATTTTCAGTTTAATGAGATCTCACTTGTCATTCTATCTGTTACAACATCAATCTGTGATTTTAATAAGAAATTGGTTGGCTTATTAATTTCCATAAGGGTGTTTTCCGTGTTTTCCTATAGTTTGAGGCTTTACATTTAGGTGTTTGACTCATTTAGAACTTATCTTTGTGTATTGTGTTAGGCAGAGATCCTGTTTTAATCTTCTGCATGTTGTTAGCCAGTTTTCCCAGCATCATTTAATGAATAGGTTCTCTTCTCCCCAGTGGTTGTCAAAGATGAGTGGGTTGAGAAATTGAAGTTTTGCTTCCAGAATCAATATCCTGTTCCATTGGTCTATATGTCTATTCTTGTACCAATACTGGGTTGTTTTGATTATTGTAGCCTTATAGTAAAGTTTACATTCTATAAGTGTGATCCTTTCCATTTTGTATCCTTCGCTAAGGATCATTTTGGCTATTAGTGGTCTTTTATATTTCCATATGAATTTCTGTATTGTCCTTTCCAGATCTGAGAGGAATGATGTTGCTAATTTAGTGGGTATTGCGTTAAATTTGTAGATTGCCTTTGGTAGGATGGATATTGATCCATATTGATCCAGGTTGATTCTTCCAATCCATAAGCATAGAATATATTTCCATCTGTTTGTATTTTCTCTGATTTCTTTGAGCAGTGTTTTCTAGTTTTCATTGAAAAGGTCTTTTACTTCTCTGGTTGGAAAGATGCCGAGATATTCAATATTTTTTAGGTTACAGTGAATGGGATTGTACTTTTTGTTATGTGATTCTCTGCCTGTTTATTGTTGATGTATAAGAATGTAATTATCTTTTGCACACTTACTTTGTACCTGAGACTTTGCCAAAGTCTCTTATCAGGGTAAAGAGATTTTTGACAGATTCTCTTGAGTTTTCAAGGTCTAGGATCATATCGTCAGCAAAGAGGGATAACTTAATTTCTTCTTTTCCTTTTTAAATACTGCTCATTTCCTTCTCCTGTCTGATTGCTCTAGCTAGGACTTCCAACACTATGTTGAGCAGGAGGTGTGAGAGTGACCAGCCTTGTCTCATTTGGGTTTTCAAGGGGAATGCTTTCAATATCTGTCCATTTTTTTTCTGTCCATATGTTGGCTGTGGCTTTATTGTAGATGAAGCTTACTACTTTTGAGGTATGTTCCCTCTATTCCTAGGTATTCAAGGGTTTTCATCAAGAAGGGATGCTGCATTTGACAGTTTTTTCTGCATTTAATGAAATAATCATGTGATTCTTATTTTTATGTGTTGATGTATTTAATTACATGTATAGTCTTGTGGATGTTGAACCAGCTCAGTATCCTGAGGATGATTTTTGAAATGTGTTGTTGGATCTGATTTGCTAAAATCTTGTTGAGAATTTTTGCATCTTTGTTCATCAGAGATATTTCCTTGTAGTTCTCATTTTTGTTGGATCTTTACTTGACTTGGGTATCATTGTGATGTTAGTGTCATAAAATGATTTGGGGAGAATTCCGTCTTTCTCAATTAACTGGAATAGTTTTTTTTCTTTTTTATATTTTATTTTAAAGATGTGGGGTATAATTCACAAGTGAATATCATACAGGTAAATTTGGGCCTCCCTTTTGTCTCCACTTTACCTAGTTTGAGATCAGGTAGCCTAACTGATGTTGTGTCCCCACCCCCACCCTGACAGTATCCCACTACTGCCAATCCCTTTCTTATAGGTATTATGGCAAATTTTCAGGGTTCTCTCATGAGTAAGAACATATGGCACTCTGTTCTTGTTTCTGTGATAGATCACTGAGTAATATAGACTCTAAATCCATCCAGGTTGCTGCAAAGTCCATGTTTGTCCTTCCTTATGGCCACGTAATATTTCATCATGTATATGTACCACATTTTTTTTTTGTTAAGTCCAGTTTCAATGGGCAGCACGGTTGATTTCATGTTTTTGCTATTGTGAATAGTACTGCAATAAACATACATGTGCTGGCATCTTTTTTGTAGAATGATTTGAGCTCCTCTGGGTATAATTGCTGGGTCATATGTGAGGTCAATTTCAACTTCTTTTAGAAATCACCACATTGTTTTCCATGGAGGTTTAGTTTGTATTCCCACCAGCAGTGTAGATGCATTCCCTTTTCTCTGCATCCTCAATAGAATCTGTTATTGTTTGTTTTATTAATGGTGGCCATTCTTACTGGGGGTGGGTAGTATCTCAATGTAGTTTTGATTTGCATTTCTCTGATGATTAGTGAAGCTGACCACTTTTTCATGTGTCTGTTGGCTACCTATATATCTTCTTTTGAGAAATGTCTATTCACATCTTTGGCCCACTTTTTAATGGGGCTGTTTTGTTTGTTTGTTTGTTTGTTTTCTTTTGGCACTTTTGAGTTTCTTGTAGATCCTGGATGTTAGACCTTTGTCAGATGTACAATTGGCAATTTTTTTTTTCCCATCCTGTTAGCTGCCTCTTCACTCTTCATGGATTCTTTTCTTGCAGAAGTTTTTCAGTTTGATGAGGTTCCACTTGTCTATCTTATTTCTTACAGCATGGGCTTTTGGGGTTTTGATCAGGAAATGGTTACCTACTCTGATTTTCATAAGAGTGCTTCCTGCATTTTCTAAGATTCTCATAGCTTAAGGTTTAACATTTAGGTTGACTTAGAGTTGATTTTTGTGTATGGTGATAGGTAGGGGTCCTGTTTCAATCTTCTGCATGTGGACAGCCAGTGTTTCCAGCACCATTTACTGAAGGGGCTTTCCTTTCCCAGTAGTTAGTTGTTGGTGGAGGCTTTGTTGAAGATGAGTGGGTTGAGAAATTAAGGTTTTGCTTCAGGAATTTCTATTCTGTTCCATTGGTCCATATGCTTATTCTTATACCTATACCAGGTTGTTTTGATTATTGTAAGAGTAAAGTTTAAAGTCTGAAAGTGTGATACTTCCCACTCTGTTTCTTTTGCTAATGATTGTTTTGGCTATATGTGTTTGTTTATGTTTCTATATGAATTTCTGTATTGTCATTTCCAGGTCTGAGAAGAATGATGTTGGTAATTAAATGGGTGTTGTGTTGAATCTGTAAATTGCCTTTGGTAGGATGGACATCTTAACAATGTTGATTCTTCCTATTCCTAAGTATAGAATATTTTTCCATTTGTTTGTGTCTTCTTGGATTTTTTTGAGCAGTGTTTTATAGTTTTCATTGTAAAGTTGTTTCACCTCTCTGGTTAGGAAGATGCCAAGGTATTTCATCTTTGTGTGTGTGTGTGTGTGTGTGTGTGTGTGTGTGTGTGTGTGTGGCTATTGTGAATGGGATTGTGCTTTTTATATTTGTTATCTGCCTGTTTGTTGTTGGTGTGTAAGAATGTGATCGTCTTTTGCACACTTATTTTGTACCCTGAGACTTTCCCAAAGTTCTTTATCAGGGTAAGGAGGATTTTGACAGATTCTCTTGGATTTTCAAGGTATAGGATCATATCGTCAGTGAAGAGGGATAACTTTACTTCCTTTTTTCCTATTTGGATACCCTGATTTCTTTCTCTTGCTTAATTGCTCTAGCGGGACTTCTGTCACAATGTTGAACAAGAGAGATGAGAGTGGGCAGCCTTGTCTTGTTCCAGTTTTCAGGGGAAATGCCTTCATTTAGCAATATTTTGCCTGTGAATTTATCGGTGATGACACTCACTATTTTGAGGTATATTCCTTTTATGCCTAGGTGTTTGAGGGTTTTTATCGAGGAGGAATGTTGGATTTTATCAAAAGTATTTTCTACATCTAATGATATAATCATGTGGTGGTTTTTACATCTGTTGATGTATTCAATTACATATATGGTCTTGTGGATGTTGAACCAGCCCTGCATTGGAGGAATGAAACCTACTTGGTCATGGTAGATGATTTTTGAGATGTGTCTTTGATACAATTTGCTAGAATCTTTTTGGAAATTTTTAGTTCTATGTTCATAGATACCTTTAGTTCTCTTTTTTGCTGGATCTTTACCTAGTTTGGGTATCAGTGTGATATTAGCTTTATAACATTATTTGGGAAGATTTCCATTTTCTCAAATGCCTAGAATTCTTTCAGTAGGATTGGTATCAGCTCCTCCTTTCATGTTTTGTAGAATTCCACTGGAAAGCCGTCTGGTCCAGGGCTTTATTTGTAGTGGTTTTCTCATGATGCAGTCAATTTCCTGAGTTGTTATTGGTCTATTTAGGGTCTGAATTTCTTCTAGTTTCAATCTTGGGAGGTTGTGCAATGTCAGAAAGTCCTCCATTTCATTTAGGTTATTGAGTTTGTTTCCATACAGGTGTGCATAGTAATTTCTGATAATCTTTTGTATTTCTTTGGGGTCAGTTGTGACTTGATCTTTTGCATTTATGATTGTGTTTATTTGGACTTTTTCTATCTTTTGCTTGGTCAGTCGGGCTAGTGGTCTGTCAATCTTGTTTATCCTTTCAAAGAACCAACTTTTTGTTTTGCTGATTTTTTTTTCTATTATATTTTTGTCTTCTTTGTCCATATTTGGGCTTTTACTTTCATCTTTGAATTCTTTCAGCAGTGTTTTGTAGTTGTCATTATAAAGGTCTTTCATTTCTCTGGTTAGGTGAATGCCAAGGAATCTTTTTTGTGTGTTTTTGGCTATTGTGAATAGGATTGTGCTTTTTATTTGGTGCTCTGTCTTCTTGCTGTTGGTGTATAGAAATGCAACTGTCTTTTGCACATTGATTTTGTACACTGAGACTTTACCAAATGATTATCAGTGTGAGGATGCTTTTGACAGATTCCCTAGGGTTTTGAAAATGTATGATCATATTGTCCACAAAGAGCAGTAGCTTGACTTCCTCTTATCCACTTGAATAGCCCTGATTTCCTTCTCTTGCCTGATTGCTTTGACTAGAACTTCCAATACTATGTCTAACAGGAGGGGTGAGAGTGGACAGTAGATATCCATATCTAGTTTGAGTTCTCGGGGGGAATGCTTCCAATTTCTGCCCATTGAGCAAAATGTTGGCTGTAGGTTGGATATTAATTTTTGCTCATAATATATAACTCAGTTATTGCCTATTATTTAGGTTCTTTATTCATCATTTAATTTGGTATCTTTGAATGAATTGGATTAATTTTGATGTTGTCTAATTTAGCAACATTTTCTTTTATGGTCAATACTTGGTTTTTATTAATTTTTTTTCCTTAAATTAAGATGATTAAAATATTCTGGTATTTTCTAGAAGGTTTATTGTTCTGTTTTTCACAAAGAGACCTCTAATCTTTTTTTTGGAATTGAATGTGATGAGTTAGTTAAGAATCCAATAATTTTTTTTCCCCCAGATGGATATTCTCTTATGTCAGTGCAATTTTCCATTTCTAGTTGAGTTTTTGGGCTATCTGACCTCTTGCTCCAGCCCCAATAAGTAACTGTAAGTGTTAGCTTTTTTGTATATCTTCTTTATATAATTTTAAAGCATATATAAGCAAATAGAGATATACATTTTCTCCATTTACTTTTACATAAAATGTAGTTTATTATACCTACTACTGTTTTGCACCTTGCTTTTCTTACCTAATATATCACACATGTCTTCCATAACAATAAAGAAGTAATGTTTTAGGCATTTTTACAACTAAACATGATTATTTTATGTTAATATAATAGTGAAACTGTTTGTCTTTTCTGAATTGTTTTGCAGTTCGTCATTTGTCACACATTGACAGATTTGTGGGACTATTTTTCTTCTATATTTTAAAGTTTATTTTTATTCCCTGTACTAATATTACATTCTTTTAATTATTGTAATATTAAAGTATATCATAGTGCAGGGAAGAACAAGTACCTTTAGCTGATTATGTCTGTGCCAACTGTAATAGTAATTTTTGTTTACTTTTGATATTCCTTTTCACTTCTGATATTTATTTTTTATTCCAATGTTTGCAAGCATTACGGCGAATTAATATTATTAAAGTAGCAACTTTTGCTTTTCATTCATTCTATTTTCTATTCTATTAATTTCTATAGTTTTTCCCTCTTAAGTGCATATTTTACTGAATGCTTTCTAAGTTTTTAACATGGCTAATTTGCTTGTTATTCTTCACTCTGATTCTCTCCCAGTTTTAATTTTAAAGCTATAACTTTCCTTTCAAATATAACTTTAGGTGACACTCACCAGATATGTGTTGCACTTTCATAATAACTTCATTCCAAAGCCTTTGCTAATTTTTATTATGCTTTCTCTTCTACTCCATGGGTTACCTAGATGTGTGAATTTTCAAACACATGGTTATTTTCAGAGTTATATTTTACTATTTCTAACGTAATTGCATCAATTGTAAGAAAGATGTATATACTTTCACAATGCATTGATATTTGTTAAGACTTCCTTTATGGTGTCAGTAATTTTAGACAAAAGAAACTAATATATAATAGTAGTTTGATTCAGCAAAGAATGATTCATAAATTGGGCAATAATCAGAACCAAAAGAGGCTTGGAAATCTGTACTCTGCAACATGAGGAGTATTTATAGACAGACACATAAGTACATAAATAGTTTGGTTACAGCAAATCCTTTAACTTCTTTGGACATGATCTGATCAGTTGGTTGCCTTCAGCTGGCTGAAGCTTGGTTGCTTGTGACTGGTTGGGATCCAGCTATTACAAAGAAATGAATTCTCAAACTTGTATGCGTAAGCAAACTGAAACCTAGTTAAGTGCAGTTAGTTATGTAGGAACTCAAGTACAGAGACAGTCAAAGGCCAAACTTAATTCAACAATTACTTTGTATATGTTCAATTTTTGCAAGTGTGCTTTGTGTCTGCTTGAAAAAGTATACTTTTCTAATATTTTTGAGGGCAGAATTTTAAATATGTTTATTAAGTCTTGTTTTAATCAAGTGAATTAAACCTTCTATATTTTTCATGAATTTCCCCCTCTTTCATCTATTAATAAAGATGAAATTTCTACTTGATTGGGAAATTGTTAATCTCTCCTTGTGTTTCTCAAGGTTTTAATTTTTTTTTTAAATTAAGAGGCTATGTTGTTAACTGCATACAAATTAAAATGTGGTATATCTTCTTGAAAAATTGAACATGTTATTATTATAACATGTCCCTCTTTAGCTCTAATAATTTTTTGCCTTAAAAAATCTAAATTGCATGTAAAATATCTTCTATGTAATATGTCCTCTATGCATCTTTTAACTTTGTGCATTTCATATATTTAAATGTTCAAGCTTTCTGTGCCTTTTAAGCTGCATATAGTTGTATTTAGTTGTTAACAGAGGTTGATAAACTTTGCCTTTAATAATAAGACATTTAGACTGTTTACGTTTAATCAAATTACTGCTGTACTTGGATTTAAATCTACCATTTAAATTTGTTTCTATTGGTTCCTCTAAGAAACATTTTTATTGCTTTTTTTAACCTTTAATTAAATTAGGATACTAATTTTTAATCAATATAATTTTCTTGTATCTAGTCACCTAAATACACATAGAAAACATTTTGGAAAGATACAAGACTGTAAACAGTAGCTAACCAGGAGAATGTAACCATTAAATGGTAAAGAAATGCTTTAAGATTTACTCTGTTTCCAATCTTGCTTGTTTTTTACTACAATAAGTATATAGTATTTTATATTGATTTTTTTTTAAACCAGAACTGACTAATTTTGCTAAAAGACAATTCCAAAAATGCATACAAAACCAAATAAAAAATATAAACAGCTTTTTTCCTCAAATACTTCAGACTATCTCTTCTACTTTTTCTCATCTACACTTACTCACGGGTTTAATAGCATAAAGGTAATTTATGCAGCAAAACCACTTAAAAAATAATTGATTTTACAATATGCTTCTCAGCATGGAATTGAGTGTTTTCTATGCATGGTGACTTTGTTGGGAGTAGGGTTTTCAGAACTGCCCTGGCCTTTTCATGACCCCTTGTTTTCATTAGGTAAATGAATAGCCCATAGTAAATGTAATATGGGAAGAAAGAGTAAAGTAATGATGAGATCAAATAAAGAGACGATTCTTTTTGACCTTTGTCAAGACTTATTACATCTGTGGGTCCTGTCTTCCTCCTCTGCATATAAAAACAGTAGACTAGAGTTGGGTGATTTTAAGGCCCCTACCAGCCATAAGTGCACAACAGTGGAAATATTTTGAAGACAGCCTAATCCTGCTTTCAACTTCTGCTCTTTCCTAGCTATGTGATTTTGACACAGTTATCTTATTTCTCTGGAAAATGTTTCTGCTTAGTAAAACCTGGCTGATTCTGAGAAATAAACAGTAAAGAACTTGGAAAAACCTAAATTAGTGCTGTCTTATAACAGATATTCTATTATTCATCTTTCCAGCAGATACTATATACCTGGTAATTACTAGTTTCTACTTCTTACTAACATTCTGGAATGGTATTATAAAGGAATTTCAAATTAACATTATAGAACACTGATAATATTTTATTTTCTAACCTGGACTTTATAAGTGATCCCCTCACCCCATATTAATAAAATGTGGAATATTAATGTTCCATAAAATATTTGTCTATAAAAATTATGAGTCCTTGGACATCAATGACTCTATATTAAAAAGTTTGAAAAGTTTACACATAATACAGTGGTTTAATCTTATAAACAGTATATAAACAGCATGTTGGCAAAAGCAATATAAGAAATTGGAAAAAACTCAACCAAGCAGAAAATAGAACATAAAATTATTTGAACCTAAAAAATCCTTACTTGTATTTTCAGATATTTTACCCATGTCATTTTTTATTTTGTATTATAATGTCACAATTGTAATACATTTTACTAGAAAGTGGTCAATTCAGATTTGAAGGTCACTTTGGTAACGAGGTAACTCTCGCAAAGTGATGGCAGTTGGAAAGCACAACATTTTACTTTCATGAATGCAATAATTTAGTTCTTTGACCTCTAGGTAGCTAAGCGTATATAGTAGAACATTTCACTTCTGATATATGCACGTGAAACCCTGACAAGAATTAATGGCAGAGTGCAGATTTAAATGCGGCCATTCCTCACACTGCTTGAATAATCGCTAAAGTTCCTTTAAAGTACTTTAGCTAGAGAAAGAAAGAAAAAAAGAGAGATAAAGAAGAAAAGGGAAATGAAAGAAAAAGACAAAAGAGTGAAGAGAAGGAGAGAAGGAAGAAAGGAAAACGCAATTGATTACATTATTATTGTTTTTCTGCATAAATGACATTCTAAAGGGAAAAAAAATGTTTTGAAAACCCTTTAGTGTAAACATGGACAGCTGTTTTAAAAATTGTAACATGTGCAAGTTTGAAAGATACATCATAAAAAAATTCCATGCTGAAATGCCAATTTTATAGCTTTAAGTGAGAGGTCTTAAGGTTTAGAAGTTAAAAGTAAGTTAACTCCTTGCTTAGTCGAACATTAAGCTGTCAGCATGGACGTAAGTTTAAAACTTATGATGGTCAGAAAATGTGGTGTTAAATGAAGTCTGAAGACCTATTAACCTGCCTGAGATGTAAACCAGAAACTATTACACTCTGCTGTTCAGCATGTATTCAAGTACTTTTGAATAGCCTGCAAGCTACTAAGAGCTGGACAATGAAGCTAACTAGTATCTTTTTTATTAATTATAATGATAAGTTTAGCTATTTTCAGTATTCATTAGAAATTGAATGCATATAATAAAATACTCGTTTGAAAATTATTACTTCAAAATATTTCTTCAAATCGTTTATAGTTGTAATGCAAAACTCATAATTCTTAAACAAATTGACCAATAATCAATCTTTTCATTGTTTTAGAGCTTTACAAGGACTTAAAGAGGAAAATAACATTTGTCAACATACCTACACTTAAGTGCAAAATATTTACATAAGTATCTTTGATAATTATTTTGTTAATAGGACTTTATATAATGGGTGCCTTAAATAAATTTACACTTAATAAATTACAATTAAAATAAAGTACTTAGGTAATGAATGTGATCATCTTTCCTTTTTCAGTTAAAATATAAATTTTCACTTGTTCAACAATATGTCAAGCAAGTCTACTTTTAAAAAGCTTCACTGAGACATTTATTAATTTAAAAATAACATACCAATTAGATCAATTTTGGTACACACTTGAAAGGAAGGAGATGAACTAAATCCAAATTACATAAATTGCAATAAATGGCCAAATAAAACTATTCTCTAAGTGAAAAACAAAAACAAAAACAAACTTTGCTATGAAAAATATCTTTTTCTGAGATTAACTAAATTTTACATTTGTTGAGAAAAATAACCATTTTTGTTCCACAAAATATTGTTAAAATTATTTTAAGGGTGTACTAAAATATTTGAGCAAGAAACCAGAAAGTTTCTAATCTAATCTAGAGGAAGGTCCTGTTTACATAGTATGAGGTAAAACATGACGGCCATGACACCCTTATTCGTCATTGAACGCGCAATCAGTTGTCAAGAAAAAAGGATGAAGCCAAGGGAAAGGTAATAAAAGCTACTGTAGCATGAAGTGCCTAGATATGTAATACATTCAGTACATTCCAGGAAACGTGAGAGGGAAAAAACTTTGTTCAGGCCAGAGTGATGGTACATAGGTTAGACTTTGAAGAATGAAAACAATTAGATGATTTTCTCCTTGATCACTAATAGGATAAACAAGACATTGACCTGCAACAAGAAATACATCTGGTTCTGGAGGATGAGGTATTTCCAAGTACTGAAAATGTAGTAAGCACATCGGTGACACTAGGGCTTTTGTTATATATATATCTTGCTTTTTTTTTTTTTTGGCAAGAGTGATGTAAGTATGCATATAATAAGTCTATGCAGAACATGTAAAATGGTAAGGAAAATTAAAGTTAGAAAAAGTGAACAAAAATGTTTAGACTTAAATATACAGAATAACTTCTATAAACTTTAATATATATTTTCAGCCTCTCTGACCTGAATCCTATTTTTTTAAGGTTTTGCTTTTTTTTCTAGGAAATAATATTACCTTAGCAAAAATTAACTGGACATGGATTTTTGAGAACACTATTTTCACTTCCCCCCAAAGCAACATAAATTCAGGTATACTGGGTACAAGGTACAATGGGTATAAGGTACAATGGGTACAAGGATTCCACTTAATCCAAATAATCCATAGAGAGCAATTATTGCAAATATTTGAGTTATCAGGCTTTTATTGGTTCAGATTCTGAGATACCCCATATGACACACACTAAACTTAATAGCTGGCACATATTTAGCAATTAATAAGTGCTAACTGTAAATTTTGTTGCACTACAATAAGGTAGATTCTTGTTTGTCTTCTAAGTTTGACACAATTATCACTCCGAATAACGTATAGAAAAAGTCAACTTTGTAGCTTTCAGAATGTCTCTCTTACTGTTTTTAAGAAGCAGGTGGAGTAAGAGGCAGCAATACTGCTGTTCTGGGTCCATGTACTCCTGAATTCTCTTTGCTATACTTCGACATTAAGGACAGAGTGATATTGGTCAAAATTCTATTCATGTCTACCTAATTTCACCCAGAGTTCACAATATAACCATGAATGTCATTATTTCATTTTGGTGCCATCATGGGCATTATTGCTTCTTTACCCAAAGTGTCCATTGACATTCAACCTGAACATCACATGGAAGCCCATCAAATATATGTATCTTGGAGCACCTCCTAATCTTGCTGGATTAGAATATACATTTTAGCAAGATCTCAGAATATAGGTTTTAATCAGATTTTTTAATATAGGTTTTCTCAAGATTTTTTATGAACAAAGTTTACATTATAAAAAGATATGCTACTAGAAAATGCAGATTGTGGAGTTGGTGGTGGTAGTTGCAGCACTTTAAAATTTGTTTTAATAACTGTAACTAACCATCAAAAGTAAGTGTCTTTATATTTTAATCTGCTGAAAATTAAAGAATATTATTCCTGCTTTGTTAGAAAAGCATATTCTACATTATTTTATGCAATATTATTTCTTCCTCTCTCCCCTTTAGTGTTTCACCCTCATTTTAGTCATAAAACTTACTTTTTGGAGGGTAATGTCAGCAAGATGGTGGAATAGCAAATGCCCCAGCAAAACTCTCCCCACAAAAATACAACTAGAAACTATTCAAATACAAGAATACCACTTTGAGTTTGTCAGAATTTAGGAGAGGAATGAATAAGTCCCTTGGGCTTACAGAACTGAAATAAGCCTCCTCTGAGCTGACATAATACTGCTCACCAAAAATTTTCCTAATCCCCAAATTTCTGAAGATGAGGAAATTGGAGTTGGATGTTCAATCTCCCCACTGGTGTGGAAATCTTGTAGGAAGCCCATTGTGGTTCCATCCCACAGGAATCATTGTCAGGGCCAGGAGGGATGAACCATCCAGGATGAATTGGCAACAAAGAGCAGAGTGCTGACTGCAGTGGCTAGAACATGGATCTTGGTGACTACTCTACACTCCATTCAGCAGTGACATGATTTTGAAGAGATTGCCTAGTGTCACAGTGCTGTAGGGACCACAATCTGTGGAAAGATCTAAATCCCTGGCCAGATTTTCCACACCAACCAAATGCTACATGGAGCCTCCCCCAGCCCAGAAACAATAACAAGGTTAAAATTAAACTTTGTTAACTCATTATACGTTTTTTTTGTTTTTATCCCCCCACCCCCCCAGACTGGGAAGCGATGGCAAGGCAAAAGGCTCCAGTACAATATTTTAATTCTGGTATTCACTATAAGTTCTCTTTAGAATGAAAAGAATGAACAGGTCAGTGTTTAATTTCTAACGTTAAGTAGTAAAAGTGTAACACCAATAAAAGACCAGCAAAAACTGGAAAAAGCAGCTGTCTCCTCAAATCACAGGCAGCAACATAAAGACACAAGGACTGTTAAAGCTCAGAGAAATATGATACTACCAAAAGCAAACAAAACAAAAAACCCTCAAAGCTCTAGCAATGAACTCAGAAAATGGAAGATCTGTGAAAGGTTGAATAGAGAATTTAGAATAATCCTTTTAAGGAAGTTGAAGGAATCACAATCACAGAAAAATATGGATTAAAAAAACTAAAGAAAATTTGTAAAGCAATCCAGAAAAAAAGAGAATATTGTCAAAGAAACAGAAACAATTGAAAAAAATCCTAGAAATAAAGAGTACAATATCAGTTCTAAAAATTCATTTGAATGTTTCAACAGCAGATATGGTCAAACAAAGGAAAGAATGTGTGAGCTTGAAAACAAAACATAAAATTACCCAATTAGATGAGCAGAAAATTCAAAAAATAAAAAAATAGGAAGAGTGAAGAAGGTCTACAAAAATCATGGGGTGCTATCAGGTGAACTAACTGCTTCATAAGAAATCCTAAAGAAGATGAGAGAGAAGAAGGCATAGATAGATTTAAGGAGGTAATGCCAAAAATTTCCCAAAACACAAGAAAGATGGCATAATTTAGGTATAAGAAGCTCAGAGATCACCAATAAAATTCAACCAAAAGGAACAATTCTAAAGGCATATCATAATCAAATTAGCAAAAGTCAAAGATACAAAAATAATGCTAAAAAAAAAATAAAACAACAGAAAAGAAACATATGAAATTCTATGAAGTCTAATATGGCATTCAGCAAATTTCTCAGTAGAAATTTTACAGGCCAGGAGAAGGTAGAATGTTATCATCAAGGTGCTAAGAATAATACTGCCAATCAAGAATACAATACACAGTACAGCTATCCTTCAAACACAAAGGAGGCATAACCATTTTCTCAAACAAAAGGAGAGATAATTCATCAATACCAGATGTCTTACAAGAAATCCGAAAGGGTTGGCTATGATCTCTGACTTGTATCAAAACAAACAAACAAACAAAAACCTAGAGATATTTAAATCAGTGATAAAAGAAAAAAAGATAAATTTAGAATACTCTAATAGCATAATCTGGGTAAATAAACCACTTATATCTTAAGTATGAACACTAAAACACAAATCTATTAAAATCAATAATAAGTACAACAATTGGTTAAGAGATAGGCAATCTTATTAATAATACTATTAAAGATAAAATTAAAACATCAACAAGTCATGATATAGGGTGATGGTGTTAAAGGGTAGAGTTTGTTTTTGTTACTTGATTTGGGATCAAATTAAAATTGTGATCAGTTTAAAAATAATCTTATTTTGGTAAGACTCATGGTAATTACAAAGCAAAACCTATGATTGATACACTAAAAATAATTAGTGCAAAATAAAAATGTACTACTAGGGAAAAATCAACCATGAAGGAAGATAGCAAGTGGAAAAAAGGAAAATAATTTTTTTTTTTAAATCGGATAACAAGTAACAAAATGGCAGTAGTATATTTTTAACTACCAGTAACCTTGAATGTAAGTAGATTAAATTCTCCAGTTAAAAGATATACAGTAACTGAATGGATAAAAACAGAATAAAAGCAAAAAGACTCAAGACCCAACTATATGCTGTTTACAAGAAACTCACTTCACCTATGCAGACATACAGATTGAAAGTTAAGAAATAAAAACAAAAATTTCCATGCAAGTGAAAACTAAAAAATAGCAGGACATCCACATATACAAAAATGAAATGACACCCCCAACTCACAGCATATACAAAAGTCAATTAAAGATGAAATTAAAAACTTCAGTGTATGTCCTAAAACTATGAAGCTACTAGAAGAAAACAAATACTTCTGGGTACTTGGCTGGACAAAGCCTTTTTAAAGTAAGACTGCAGAAATAGAGTCAACAAAAGCAAAAATAAACAGATTATATCAGGTTAAAAAACTTCTTCACAGCAAAAACAAAACAGAAACAAAGACAAATACACACACACACACACACACACACACACACACACACACACACCAAAGTGAACAGACAACCTACAGAATGATAGAAAATAATCTGTCAAGGGGATAATAACCAGACTAAGAAACTCAACAGAAAAAAAAAAGTATATATATTTATATATATTTAAGTATATATATATATATACTTAAAAATGGGCAGTTTATCTAAATACACATTTCACACACACAAATTGCCAACAGGTTTGTAAAAAAAACAAAAACAACAAAACTCGGTCTCACTAATCATCACTCATTATGAATGTAAATCAAAACCACAATGAAGTACTACTGTTTCACCCCACCTAAAATTGTTATTACCAAACATTGCTTTTGGGAAAGTAAATTAGTAGGGTCATTATGGACAATATGGAGATTTCTTAAAACACTAAAAATAGAATACCAATGCTTAGCATGCATCTATAAAAGGGAAGTCAGTATATCAAAGAGATATCTGCATTTCCATGTTTATTGCAGCACTAGTCATAACTGCCAAGATATGGAAGCAACCCAAGTGTCCATCAATGGATAAATGGATAAAGAAATTGTGAATATATAATATTCAGCCACCAAAAAGAACAAAATCCAGTTACTTACTGCAACATTGATGGAACTGTAAGATGTTAAGTGATGTAAGCCAGGAGCAAAAAAGACAAATATCACATGTTCTCACTCTCAAGTGGAAGTTAAAAAAGTTAGTTTCTTGAAGGTAGAATGTAGAATGATAGATACCAGAAGTTGGGAAAGATAGGTTGCTGGTAGAATAAAGAGAGGTTGGTTTATGCATACACAAATAAATAGAAGGAATAAGTTCTAGTGTTCAATAGCAGAGTAGGCTGACAACGGTTAACAATAATATATTGCATATTTGATAATTACTAGCAGAGAAAATTTGTAATGTTCTCAACACAAATAAATGGTAAATATTTGAAGTGATGAATAAACCTATGAAATAGTCTCCTTAATAAGGATTTATTTTCGTGGTTTACTTTTCTGATGGCATGAACAGGGGTACAACCAATGAACTAGACTAAAACCCAGTGTCTCTTGTAGACATTTTTTGCCATCCAAGTTTTCCAGGGGTGACATATTTATTTGTGTTGACCGTTTGCTTGGGTGTCTTCCTAAAGTGTTTGCAGTGCTGGGTTAGAGTTAAAAAAAATCTTACCATGGTTTAAAAGGAAATGGTTGATGATGCTTTTTGCAGTTTCTACAGAAACAGTTCAGTCAGAATTTCACCAGTTATAAAAAGCAGGGCAATGCCATCATAGTTGTTGTGAGCCTTCCAGCTATTCATGTGATTTTATACATACACACACACACCACACACACACACACACACACACACACACACATATATGCATGTCTCAACACTGCTCCAAATCTGTGACATGACTCAGAATAGTATGTAAATCTACTTGCCTTGGCGTTCCAATTTACATATATGTGAAAAACTGAGATGGAACAAAATCTTGCCACCAGAATATTGTACATAAGTATGAAAAACTGTCACCACCTCTGGAGTTTGTAGATGTTTTAAACTCTATAAAAAGTGTCAGGTTTCATAGTAGGAAGTTTATACTTCTGGGAGAAGCTAATCTATGAGTTACACAAAAGTTATAAACGTTGGATAGAGACCAGTATTATTTTGGCATATAAAAGTCCTGTGACTTTTTCAGATGTCACACATTCAAGTATTTGTGACCCATCCTTATAACCAAACACCCTTTAGAACAGATGCTAAACACCCTTTAGAACAGATACTTGTTCTATTAACATGATTCCTTGTTTATTCTAATGGAGAAAGTGTTCAAAGTGCCTGTTGATACTACCTTACCTTGCATCCTGGCAACAGTTTATTGATTGTACTTTAAAGATTTCAGCCTTTCCAGAGGATCATAATAGAAAGCTAAGAGTGAAGGATCCTGAAGAAACAAATAGGGTGTGTAAAGTAATAAAATTAACTTGTGTAGGATATTTGTTTAAAAAAAAATAAGGTGAGTAGACAGTTTTATGTGAAGGACCTAGAACTGCAACAATGCTGGCTTGATCCTAAATCTCCCAACATATGTTTAAACACATAGTAAATGGGGAAGAAGAGGGTCTTTAAAATTCTACTATAATGTGACTTTCTAATTATCAGTGATCATATGCAACTTTAAAAGTTTCTCATTATTAGACGTATGAATAATATCCTATCATAAAGTAGAAAATTGCACATAATAGTATCACCTATTTCCTCCTTTTGCCCCTAAACACATGCCCATACACAAAAACATACAAACTTCCCACCCAGGAAAAGAAAATAAGTTTGCTCTGTCTTTCCTTAAATTAAAATATTTTCTTTAAAAATAAATTGAGCATTAATTCATTTCTGGAAGGTTACATGTATCCTCTTCAGGCAAGTAGCCTTTCTCAGAAATTCTTTAAAGATCTGTTGAGCCTGTTCTGGCTTTTCATTGCAACCAAAGCTGGGACTGCTTTATTTCACCTGGTATTATACACCCACCTGTAGTAGATACTGTTAAATGGTCCCCTGGGATCCAGTCTCACTTTTTTTTTTCTCAGTACTAAGCACTATGTTCCCATTCCCGTTCACATTCTCCTAGCCTCTTTTGCAGTTGGGTGTTTCTAGACAACTCAGTTTTTGTCGATGGAACATAAACAAAAGTAATACACACAATTTCTTGGTTATTTTAAATTTAAAGACAAGTTGTGTGTTGTGACTTTCCACTTTATCTTCTTCTGGCATGAGGATCACAACTGCAGAAGAAAGCTAAGGGACAAAAAGGAAAGGCACTGTTTGAATAGTGTTGCTGGCCCAGAAGCAGAGTCTACCAGTCAGAGCCTTCCTACCTGCATTTAGAATTTTAAAGCAAAGAGAAACACACCTATAGTTCATGTACACCACTGTATTGTTAGGCTTCTTCTTTTTTTTTTTTTTTGGTGATATTTATTTTGTGGGTTTTTTCATATAGTTATTTATTTGTTTATTGTCTATTTTAAGATGAAGGTACAATTCAGGGTTAAGTATATAAATATTCATTATGCTGGTACCCTTGTTGATGAGGTGTGCTCTCCCCTCCCCTGACAGCTTTCCACTACTGCCAGTCTCTACCCTCCCCCACCCACACACCTCCCTGGCAGTTGACCGCTACTGCCAATTCCTTTCTTATAGTATTATGATAATTGTTCAAGATCCGCTTATGAGTGAGAATGTGTGTTACTCAGTTCTTTGTTTCTGTGATAGATCACTCAGTATTATAGACTATAAGTCCATCCGAGTTGCTGTGAAGTTCATAATTTTGTCCTTTATGACTGTGTAATATTCCGTCATGTATATGTACCACATTTTTTTATCCTGCCCTCTTTTGATGGGCAGTATAACGTCCCCAGGTTGAAACAAGAAGAAATCGAAACCCTAAATAAACCAATAACAATCCAGGACATCGACTATATCAAGAAAACTACCTACAAAAAAAACCCTAGACCAGATGGCTTTCCAGCAGAATTCTACAAAACATACAAGGAGCTGATACCAATCCTACTGAAAGTATTCCAGGCAATTGAGAAAGAAGGAACTCTCCAAAAATCATTTTATGAAGTTAGACTTCTATGTAATAATAGCTGACTCTATATCCCAACATAAAAGTATAAACTGAGAATAATATTTTTGAGTCCTAAGTTATACATGAAATTATAAACAGAGAAAACAAAGTATTTTAAATAGAGGAGTGCAAAGCAGAGAGTATTTGCTTTTATTTATTTTTTCCTCTCTAGAAGTCATCTCAGCAGCTTATACTCCTGGTTTTCATTTACAAGAAATATGATCACAGTAAATTGTAATTTTTGAGAATGATACAGATTGATTCTCCTTTAACTGAAATGCTTAGGACCAGGAGTGTTTGGGATTTCTGATATTTTTTTCTTGGAATATTTGCATGTATATAATGAGATAACTTGGGGATGGAACCCAGGTCTATACATGAAATTCATTTATGTGTCATATATACCTTATACACACAGCCTAAAGATAACATAAAACAATATTTATGATAATCTCGTGCATGAAACAAAGTTTTGACTGTGACTTGTCACATAAGATCAGGTGTGGAATTTTCCACTTGTGACATTCTGTTGGCATTCAAAATGTTTTATGTTTTGGAGCATTTCAGTTTTTAGATTAGGGATGCTCAATTTGTAACGCATCTGTTATACTGTTGAATGTGTTAGGCAATGTAATGCGGTAGCCCTAAATCTGAGAGGGCTTGCATGCAATGTTTATGCATTCTAAAGAAGTCACTCAAAGGTCCAGCAGGGAAAGATGTTGGTTTATTCAAATTTATGGGGAGGCAATGCTTGCAGCAGGTCAGTGAAGAATCCCTCCCTCGGGGCAGTACAGTGGGCAGTTTTAAAGTCAGTTAGTCAAATTGTTGATTAAGAGTGATGACTACATTGTTTTCAGTCATGTTTGGTCACCTGCATCCCGTGACTGGGTATATGCATACCCTGCAGAGATCATGCTTGACCAGAAGTCGCTTCCTGAGGAAGGGGGAAACAGTCCATGTGGGGACAATACCCCACAGGCAATACACATACTGTACACTTCTGTCTAAGAGTACAGTGCATATAAGCTGAACATTAGTGTATGAAATTTTGGAGCATTAAATAGATATCACTTTGTGTTTCACTTCAACATTGTAAATCCATTGTTCTTTATGTCAATGGTTGTGGTTCTTAAAATGTATTCGCCAAACCAGCAGCATCAGTATCACCTGGGTACATGCTAAAAATTCAGTTCAGACATACTGAGTCAAAAATTCTGGGTGTAGGGTCTAGATAGTTGGTATTCTACAATTCCTCCAGGTAATCTGGTGTGTCACAATGTTTGAGAACAATGACTATATATAAAAAAACAGGAAGATAAGGTAGAATCATTAAAAGAAGAAATTTATAAGACTTGTATTGATTAAAAAAAAAAGCAACGGTTTCAACGAGTATCTAAAAATATAATCATAAGCTGAGTTATTTTGAATTTTGGCCTTCAATTTACTGTCTTCTATTTTACAAGCAATATTGCCATAATTTCTATCGTGAATTCTTTCTAATTTGGTCTTGCGGTCTCTCTCTTGAGAGTGGCCATAGACCAAGATAGCCACATCTTAGGACAACCTTGACTAGAAGAAAGTTAGGTTCAATTGTGTTGGTCAGGTGAAACACAATGAGAAAGTGAAACCAAAATGCATGGAACAAAAGAAATTACTTAGAGACCCAGATTTTTTGGACTGGATTTGTATCTTTTATATTTACTTACATATTTGTGAGTGCAGTGTTTTTATTTCATTTTACTTAATTTTGTTTTATTTTATTTTATATTTTAGTCAGGCTCTTGCTCGATTGCCCAAGCTGGAGTGCAGTGGTGCGATCAAAGCTCACTGTAGCCTCCAACTCCTGGGCTCAAACAATCCCTCTGCCTCAGCCTGTTCAGTAGCTGGGACTAGAGGTGTGCATCAATTTAAGGTGTAAATTGATGTTTTGATAGACAATTTGATATATATGTGTGGCCAAATAATTACTCCAATCAATCTAATTTATATATCACCTCACAGTTAACAATAATTTGTGGTCAGAATTTTTTTTTTTTTTTTTGGTAGTGCCGAGGTCTTGCTGTATTACCCAGGCTAGAATGTTTTAGATTTGAATTCAAAAGTCCTTAATGTTAATCTAAGCTGTTTCTAACATTACCTACAGGTGTAATGTTAATCATAGGTAAATTTTATAAATTTTCTAACTACTTGTTTTGTCTTAAATGAAGACAGAACTAATGTAATAGGGCCCTTAATGAGTTAATACAAGTGAAAATGTGCATAAGGTAAAATACTATACAAATTTAAGTAATATTTCTACAAATTATATAGCAATACAAATACAATCACATAAATATGACAGTATATATAAGTTAATTATCAGTGTATTTTCCCAGTTTTATTGAGATATAGTTGTCAATAAAGATTGTATATATTTAAGGTGTAAATTGATGTTTTTATATACATTTTGGTATATAAATATGCCAAATAATTACTCCAATCAATCTAATTTATTTATCACCTCACAGTTAACAATAATTTGTGGTCAGAACCCTTAAAATTTGCCTTAGCTAATTTCAAGTATATAAATACATTATTATTTATTAACTATAGTCACCATGCTATATATCAGATCTCCAGCATTTATTGTATAACTGAATCTTTGTCACCTTTGATCATAATTTTCACATTTTTGCATCCTCTGGTCCTTGGCACCCACCATTCCACTATCTGTTTCTGTGAATTTGACTTTTTTTAGAGTACACATATAAGTGAGATCATGTATTTTTTTTCTTCTTCTGTGCCTACCTTATTTTACTTAGCGTCATGTCCTCCAGATTTTTTCATGTTGTCCCAAATGTCAGTGTTTCCTTCTTTTTAAAGGCTGAATAATATTCCATTGTGTATATATATCAATGAATATTTTCTTTATTCATTCATCCACCCATTGATGGACACTTAGGTTGTTTTCGTATCTTGGCTACTGTGAACAATCCTGCAATGAACAGGGAAGTCGAAATATTTCTTCACAATACTGTTTTCATTTCTTTAGGTAGATAGATGATAGATATGATAGATAGATGATAGATGGATACATAGATAGATAGATAGATAGATGGATAGATCCAGAATTAGGATTGCTGGATCATATGGTAGCTTTTTGAGGAAACTCCATACTATTTTCCATAATGACTCCACCAATTTATAATATTAGAAGTATTCAAGGGTGCCCTTTTCTCTACATCCTTTCCAATACTCCTTATGTTGTTTTTATTTCTTAATAAAATCTGTCCTAACAGGTGTGAAGTGTTCTCTCCTTGTGGTTTTAATTTGCATTTTTCTGATGATTAGCGATGTTGAGCACCATTTCACCTATCATTGTTCATTTGTATGTCTTCCTTAGAAGAATGTCCATTCAGGTCCTTTATCCATTTTAAAATCAGGTTTATTTATTCATTTATGCCATTGAGTTGTTCATTTCAGTGGCTGGTAGAAAGGTACTTTGTTGTATGAAATTTGGTTTAGAAATTGATAGGAAGATTAAAGCAAACTAGTCCATTTTTTTTCAGTTAAGTTCATATTGTCAAAAAAATAAATATATTAGGCAGAATAATATCACATTATTATGAAAATTTAGGATGCATTGTGGAAATCCAAAGGAATATTATGATAGCTTCTGTTTTTTATTTTGACCCCAGACTCCTTTCTGAGGGGTCCACTCGCTTCTGCCCCTAAAGAACCCTGGAAGAAACAATAAGCCAGAGATTTGTAATATGATGTAAAATATTTTAAAATCCTCTATAATATTACTTAAAACATTTTTTTCTAGGAATGTAAGATTATGGCTGTAAAAATAATTGAAGTCAGTTACACATTTATAAATTAAATCTGATCAAAAATGCTATTTTATGTGGGAGAATTACCATTGTTTTCATCAGATTTTCAAGTGTGATCTTTTCTCATTTCCTAGAAGTGTAGTTAATCCAAGGAAGCCTGTCTCTTCCAGTGACCCAGTGTATTTGTACATGTAATACACAAATTCTCATCCTTTTGTTTAGTGGTAGGTTGGTTCAACTTATTCTGTAGATTGTTCTTTCCTTGGCTTATATATATATGCAGAATTTGCTGTGTACTTTTTAAAATCTCTCTCCCTTTTTTATGAATATGTTGGCACTAATAAATCCCATAGTGACCCAGTTGATTGGAATCTGCTACCTGATTGTGCCACCACTGTAACCACTTTTCAAAAAACATGTGTTTCTCCCATTCATTCACCCAGGAGTTGGTTACTTCCTGTTTGTCCTAAACTTATTTTGAAAAAAAGCAGGTGTGATATTTCTACTGTCTCAGTCTTTAATTACAGGTAGCAAGCCAGTTGACGTTGAACAAATCTGTTCTCACTGACCATGTATAGAAAGTCAAAGATGTTATTAAAAGAGCTTGTTCTAATTTTAAAAAATAGAATAATCTGTCTTCCAAATACATTGAAAGCACATTTTTGGATGGGAATTTAAATCCCTGTGATGGTTGCTTGTAAAGAACTTTCTAAGCAATGTAAAATTGCTCTTTATAAAGAGTTAATAGGAATTTTGGTGCTGTGTAAAACAGCGCAAATGGGGAGGGGGAGAAGCACAAGAAAAGGAGATCACCAAGCTACGGAAGCTGGAGTCCGTGAAGAATGTTGGTTAATGAGAAGATCATTATAATGTGGCCAAATGATCTGCTGGAATCCAGAAATTTAATTTTCTGGGTTCATTATTTCATGCTGATGCAATGTCAGCTCCTTTTCTCCCAATTTTAAATATAGTATGCAAAAAAATAATGGTTTAAGATAAATCAAGGAAAAGGGTTTTATTTCAGTGATTTTTAACATGGATGTTTGGGATAGCAACTTCAGTACCACCTGGAAACTTGTTTAGGAAATTCAATTGAGCAGGTTCTAATTCAGACTTACTGAATCAGAAACTACGCAGGTAGAGTTTAGCAGCCTGTATTATACATTTTCCAGGTAATTCTGATGCAAACTAAAGTGTGAGAACTGCTGTTTTAATTCATGTCTAGGTTTAAGTGAGCAGACAGAGGAAGGGTTGTAGGATAATAGATATTGCAGAAAATGTCATCTTCAGAGTAGGAATTTGATGTTAAACTGATTAGGATACACAAAAGCAAAGTATGAATTGTCTTGTTCTTGGAAAAGACACAACATATCCAACTGGCTTAAATCTTTATAACTATTATATAAAATTTAAAACAGAAGGTGTTGCTGTCTTATTCTTGAATTGCACGTTTTTTATAAAATGTGTGAATTTTCAATGTTAATAATTCTCTTTCGTTGTATATACTCTATTATATTTACTGGTGAGAAATCTGCCAATAGCACCAGGTGATTTTATCAATAAAAGGCATCTGACATCTCTGTCAGTTCTTACATTGTTTCAAATAACAATCTGGAAACATGTGTCGAAACTTGTTTTAAATGTCTTTCCATGTCTTAAGATCCATGTGTACAAACAATAATCGGCACTTGATTTTAAAGCACAGTTAAAATTGCCTTAACAATTTTGAGGAATTAACTATTTTAGATCACCCCCCCCAGAAAAAAACCTCTAAAAACTTAGTGTGTGTTCACTCTTTAATATTTGATTTCTCTGTAAGTCTAGAACTAAATCCTTTTTTCTACTAAAATATTCTCTGATTCTACAAGAAATGCATGATCTACTAATTGTAAAAAGGAGATTAAAATGGAAGGCTAAAGAAATCCATGAGTGTTGAAATATTTTAATTTAATATATAAAAATGCACATTTTGGCCATTGCCTTGCTAAGCCATGGTGTGGCCATGTGTTCTTTGAGCTACAGCCAGGCCATGCTTCCTGGCTTTGGCCCCTTTCCCTACCTTGGGGAGGTGAATCTTTCTCTCTCTCTCTCTCTCTCTCTCTCTCTCTCTCTATCTATCTTACTTTTAAATAAACTATATTTTCTAAGCTAAAAAATGGAGTTGGAAGGCTGAGGCAGAAGGATCGCTGGAGCCCAGCAGGTCGAGGCTGCGGTGGCCGGGAGTGGCCACTGCACTTTAATTGGGGTGACAGAGTGAGACTCCAACTAAAAAAAAAAAAAAAAAAAAAAAGAAACATTTTATCTATTAATTATTTTGTTAGGAGTTAAGTTTGTTTTTTTTTTAATATGAGTCTATTGTTGAGAAACTCTATGTCAACCATGCCCACTTTCTATGTAAACCATATCCACAATGTATTGTGCTTTGATTTATTTACAGTAGACTAGTAACTTAAGAAACAATGTGAAACAACTTGCAAGCAGAATTGTAAATGTTTTATTTATTTTTCCTAAACTTATATTATCTCACCCATACCTAATCACATAGAAAATTTTTAAGTGCCTTATGTTTATAAGCCCTTCCAAAAACACTTATTAGGTTGATGCATATGTTCATAGTGTTTGTTTTCGTGTGGCAACACTGTGGTGTTGAGAGTTTGTTTATCATTTGTCATTTGGAGCGATAATGTTTCTATATGCCTTACATTTTGAAATATTGAAGAAAGTTAGTGCTATTTGCAGGCTGAAGACGATGGAGTGTCAAGTGAAACAAAAAGCAAATGTTTCCGGCATATTCTTCTGTTTGAATTTAACAGAGGAGAAAAGGCAGCGGAAGTGTCTCAAAACATTTGTGCTTTGTACAGACAGAATGCCATGGGGGAAAGCACAGCAATAAAATGGTTTTGTCATTTCAAAGAAGGTCACTTTTATCTTAGAGATTCTCCAGGTTAAGGAAGACAATAGGGCTTTGATGAAGACCCATTTAAATGTATTAACCCAATATGATCCACGTTAGTCAACTCTAGAATTGACAAATGTGATGAACTGTGACCAGTCAACCATTGTTACATTCCATGGGCAAGCCAAAAAAGCTACTAGCTTATGTATCAACTCAATAATTCAGTTACCATAGAAATAACACATATGTCTATTTTCAATTCAAGCACTATTTAATACATTTTGTAATTAAAACAATAAGTTTATCTAATATAGCATGGTTTGGGGATCTCACACAAAAGTCTCTTGATATTCAATTCAATTGGAGGCAGAAGAATTGCATAGGCACGTTGGAAAGAGGCCTCCACGGGACTGCTCAGGACATGAAGGCATAGTCAGTATGTCTTACAGAGGGAGTGGAGTTAATCTAGTGAGTCAGAAAATTGGGTTTAAAGTGGGTCTTTTGTGTTAATCGTTCCACAATTTGAAATTCTGATGTTTATATTATTAAAAGCCTCTTCAAGTAAACACCATTACTTTTTAGATTATATTCTGATTGCTTAGACTAATTAGGTTTTTAATAAATACATTTTATTTAATTATTTTTACTTCTACATTTTAATTTCCTTCAAAAGCATACCATGCTTGCCTCTTATATCGAAAAAATGGTTGTGGGATGGATTGACATAGATCAGCCTGCACTGCTATTCAAAATAGGCTACAAATCCTTTTTTCTGCCCTCTCCCCCAATCTTCTGACTAGACAGGAAGCCTCAAGGACAGAATCAATATGTTATTGGTGCTTATTTTACAAGTGCCTAGCACAAAGAGTAGCAACGTAGGCACTGAATAAATGTTGAGTCAGTAAAGGAGAAACTTAGAAATGGTGTGACATGTTTTAAAAAATATTTATTAGCATTTATTCTAATATTTTGTTTACTCCTGATAGTTTTTCTTGTTTCTACATATTATGTTATCCATAATGTTACATTTCTTTCTTTGAGTCTCAATCACCAGATAATCGTTATACTTTTTTTGTTATTCTGAAGAGAAAAAAAGCTGAGGAAGACCATACCTTGAAGAATTGTAACAAAAAATTGAACTTTCTGTGAACATCAATTTATAACACATCCTGCATATACCGTGACTTTCTTTGTAGTCCATAATCTAGGAAGCAATTTGTATTTTAGAAAAGGCTTGTTGGAACAGTAATGTATTCTATTACATAACTTACAATATTTATAAACTTAGATAAGACTTGGAGTAAAGCAAATGCTTGTTTAATTAAAACTGTTTTTATTTTATTTTAGACTGTAAATTCTCAGGCAATTAATAAAAAATGCCAAACATCTACTTATAAGAGATGCCAAATATCTGGTTTCTGGAACCTAGAAACTTTTTTTTTTTCCTTATCTGAGGAGGAGAGGAGATCCACAGAAAGATATTTGTCAAATTGATTTGATTTTCTAATATTCATTTTGAAACATTATTTAGAGATTTTAAGCAATGTCAACTTTTAGTTTTCAACCTTATCTCTCTGGCCTACTAATATATAAATAAGCTTAATCTCTTAAAATGTTTTCTCTTTGTAAGGTAAAAATTCAATTCAGCTGTATTCAATTTGAATAATACACAACTTATTTTACTAAATACATTTTGAGAATTATTATTTTGAAATTTTTTGAGAATTATTATTATGAATCTTTGTATTATTGAGAATTATTATGCAAATAATAATTGGCCACACCAACTGGAAAATTTGGGTGTATAGGTAATAGTGAACTAGAACTAGGAAGATTCTAACCAGGTCATAAATGGCATTGACAATAAGGTCTGGGAAACATATGGTCTGGGAAGCAGGCCCTAAAGGCAGGGGAAACTGAAGGTTTCGCCTTTCCACTGGAAAGATGTAACTTTGAGGCTTCTTGTATATTCTTCCTGTCTGTACACTTAGAATTTGTACAATTCATATTCTGCCTAGTTTGTGGAGTGAGGCAGGCTATGTAATTTGCAAAGTCCATTGCAAAATATGTGGCATCTTTGTTCAAAAGGCAGAAAAAAAAGCGCAGATGGACGTACTAAAATATAAAGCTGTTTCTTTAAATATTTGTCATCATTTGTAAAATGTAATGAGTAATAGTGGCATATGAGGAACAATATGAACTTATAAATTGCCCCACCAAACTTTAGTATATCAATTGAATTCACCATCTATCTTCTACCTGAGAATCTTTGCTCAGCTGCTCTATATTCTTCTCTTCTTTTTGCTAGCATCTACTTAAGTATCACTTTCTTGAGAAACTCATGTTTTGCTTTATACAAGCATCATTTACTTTTTATTCAGAAACTTATTATAATGTTTAAGTAATTCCTTATATGATTATTTAATGTCCTTTACTCCAATGAGTTGTAACCTTCATGAAGGCAATGAACACGTTGCTGAGTGAAAGAGACTGAGCTATGCATCTAACAATGCCTTTTATTTTGTTTTGTTTTATGTGAGTAAAGTGAGGAGTACATGTGAGGATTTATTGCATAAGTAAGTTGCGTGCTGGTACAGTTTGGACTTCTAGCGGGCCCTTTCTCCCCCTGATAGTGGACCTGGTACCTAGTATGTTGCTGTGTGCTCCCATCCTCCGTCTCTCACCTCTCCTTTCCCTAACAGTATCCAATGTCTGCTATTCTCGGGCTTGTATATGAATACCAGAGATCAAGGCCAGCTTATGAGTGAGAACATGTGGTACTCAGTTCTTTGTTTCTGTGATAGTCACTTAATACGATGGTCTCCAGCTGTATTCGTGTTGCTTCAAAAAATATGATTTTCTTCTTCTTTATGACTGTGTAATATTCCATCATGTGTTATTTAATTTTACTCTCAGCCAAGACAAAAATGTTGATTAGTAAGTAGCATTACTTCCTCCAAATTACTGATAATTAGGTTAGTGAGAGTGCTGAGATGGGTGTACATCCTGGCAGAGGTGTTGGTTATTATGGAAGTAAAAGAGCATCATTAGTGAATTCTGTAACCATAGCCCTGGAAAACACACCGTGAAAGTTTGCAGTTGGCCTTGCAAGTGAAATCATTATGTCCTCAGCTATAGAGAAAGATTTGAGAAAATCAGAGAGTCAGAAATGTTTAAGAAGAAAAAATAAAATGTAGAGTTTATGAAAAACAACCAAAATTTCTGGAATAGAAAAATCGGGGCATATATTTCCCTTTTGCTTATAAAGATAAAAAGAGTAAAACAAACAAACACAAAAACAACAACAACAAAAAACTAGATTAACTGATTGATATCAGCTTTTTCAAAGTAATTAATTTATTGATATGAAAAACAAACTCACCCGTCCACAACCGAAGGAGGGACACAGAGACATAGAGTACAGCAGAAGCAAGACTTTAATGGCAGTCTTGCAAGGTCTGGTATCTGGTAGGCAGGTACACCTCTGGTGGCTACAGCAAATCTATTTATTCCCTAATGTGCAAATTCCTCCCCCAGTTCCTCATTGGCTGAATACTTTGGGGTATACAATCTTCCCAGACACAGCCTAAGTTCCATTTTTCCTCCCTTATAAGGTTATCCCTGGTTTCCTTCCCTGGTTAAGACTCTATTTTCTTAAGAATAGCATGTTGTTTTCTCATTGACCTGTTTCCATCTCCTGATTATTTAAGAGACTGCCAAAAGTTGATGACTGAAGATTGCTACATCCGCCAGTCTGCTTAAACAGGCCTTGAAAATGAAGAACCATCAGAATGTTTCTTGCAAATTCCTTCCTCTATTTCTTTATGAATTTCTGGTTTCATTTTCAATATTAGGTTCTTTTCAAATTGGCTTAACATTTGTTGACTTTCCTCTTCCTAATCTACTATAGTTTCCATGAGCATTAGCTTATTTTGCAGGTATGTCATGGGCATTTGTTTGTTAATTGTGATCTCTATGAGTCTCTGTGTTAAGTCCCAGACACAGAACATCCCATTGCCATTAAGATTCCTGCCACAATTCTAAAAGCGGTTAGGATTGAGGGTACCATCCATTCCGTTTCTCAAACCATCCTTCTAACTAGTTTGTGAATGGATCATCAAGATCTGCATTTTCTGCTAATTCGTTAGCTAGAGTTGTTACTTCCTGTAAGGCTTTGGTGATGGTTCCTTCAGGGTGGTATTATTTGGGATGAAAGCACAGCATTTCCCTCCTAACAAGACACAAGTTCCTCCTTTCTCTGGCAGGATCATGTCTAATGCAATTTTCCCACGCCATCTGGCTCATGACATCCGGTTAACTATCTACTCCTTGGAGGGCATCCCTGGTGTAGTTAATAAACGTTTGCTGATTGTAATATATATATATATATATATATATATATATATATATATAACTGATCCAATCCACATTCTTATTAATGGTGGACCACCAGAAGAGTGATGATTTAAATCCAGCAGCTGTCTTATTTCTGGCCTTAAATTCATTGGAAATTCCTCTTGGGACTCCTATTCAGTCTATGTTCACATTGGAGTCAAAAGATCCTTCCAGAGCCCTTTGGTTTCAGTGATTGATGGGCACTGTTTTCCTCAGTGGTTTGATGGAATGCCAAGCTGAATGGGATGACCAATTGACTAGTGCACAAGTCCCAGTCCAGTTGGACAACAACAGGTTGCTCAGGCCCCTGTTTTCACAGTATCACGAAGCATCTGCTCAAGGAATATGCAGGTTAGAGTAATTGTGACTCAACTCACCAGTGACATTTAGAATATGGGTAAAGGTCAACAAGTCTCCTATGGGCATATTGAACTCTTCCCCCTGCCTTGAGAATCAAGAAGAGTAATTCATTTCCTCTATGGAGAAGGAGGGGGTTGTACTTGCATCTGACCTTCACAACTCAGGAAAGAGCAAAGACAAGCTCTTGCAGGTTTCATTTCCCCATGCATCTTTATCTTGGTATAGAGCCATCATGCAATTAATTCCCGCAGGGTCTGTCCTCAATGCAGGAAAGAGCAATGGCAAGTTCTTGCAGGTTTCATTTCCCCATGCATCTTTGTCTTGGTATAGAGCTATCATTCAACCCATCCCTGCAGAGTCTGTATCCCATCTAAGAGTAAATGGAACTACCTGCACTTGTAGCTGCCCTGCAGTGCAAGCGTAGCAATTGCTTTTGTTGAGTGCATGCACAGAGTTTAGCCTTTTCTACCCAGGTACTGACATCACCACATCCTGTCTCGATTTCAAGTGTCTGTCTTACTTTGACTTCAACCATAGTTACCCCCTTGGGATTATTATTAGGATTGTCATGTCCTCTGGGACTTGGGAATGGTTTAGTTACATCTGATGTGTTATTATTAACTAACCTAAGGACCAGTCATCCTACGGTATCTTTTCCTGTGACATCTGCTCCTAATCCATATACCCAACATGCCACCCTTGGCTCTTGATCTAGAGCAATTGGGTAGTTAATAGTCAAAAGTATAGAATTTCATTCTTAAGTTCTGACATACTTCTGGTGGAGTGCCCTTAGAGAGATGTATTTTATCTTTTAAAGGTCTCCAATTTGGGGTGACCTACCCCAGGTTTGCTGTCCATCCTTTCCATTGGATGTTCCACCAGACATCATCCCAGCAGGGCAGGGACTGGCATTACTATAGCCAGTGCCTGGTTGTGGGCAAAGGTATTTTTCCACTTTTGACAATTGTCTTTGATTTTCTAAATCCCCATAGGGTTGAACCTGACATGCATCAAACTGAATGGTTTGGGGTGTTAGAGTTTCTGTTATATTTATCACCAACTTGATTTGCTATCCGTGTGTTCCCTGCCAGTTCCCATTACCTTCCACCCAGTTCATGATCATATGTCCTATCCATGTTAAATAACAAATTTGAACCCGGCCCATGTTTCTTATAGAACTTTCCTTTGAGTGACTCTCAAGGATTCTCCAGGGAAGGAGAATCTTTCCTGATTCCCTTCCCTGGTTAAGTCTCTATTTTCTTAAGAATAGTGTGTTGTTTTCTTATTGGCCCATTTCTATCTCCTGATTGTATAAGGGCCCTCCAAGAGCTGGTGGCTGAAGATTGCTACATCCACCAGGCTGCTTAGACAGGCCTTGAAAATTAAATTACCATCATCATTCTTCTCAGACCTGGAAACAATAATACAGAAATTCATATGAAACCCTAAACAACCATGAATAGCCAAAACAGTCCTCAGCAAAAGAAAGAAAGGGAGAAGTATCACACTTCCAGACTTTAAACTTTACTATAAGGCTATAATAATCAAAACAGCCTGGTATTGGCATAAGAACAGGCATATAAATCAATGGAACAGGATAGAGATTCCAGAAGCAAAACCTCAATTTCTCAACATACTCATCTTTGACAAAGCCTCCACCAACAACCACTGGAGAAAGGAGAACCTATTGAGTAAATGGTGCTGGGGAAACTGACTGATCACATGC
>CAUYQG010053348.1:0-27119 GCA_963574415.1 Tarsius wallacei
GTTCCAGCTACTTGGAAGGCTGAGGCGGAAGGATCGCCGGAGCCCAGCAGGTTGAGGCTGCGGTGGCCGGGAGCGGCCACTGCACTCCAGTCTGGGCGACAGAGTGAGACTCCAACTCAAAAAAAAAAAAAAAAAAAAGAAAAGAAAATTACTTGATTTTTGAGTATTCACTTGAAATTGACATCTTTTTGGTCATAGGTCTTTACTTTATTTTTTGAGTTGAGATCTCACTCTGTTTCCCAGGCTGGAGTGCAGTGGCATTTTCACAGCTTACCACAGCCTCAAACTCCTGGGCTCAGGTGATTCTTCTGAATCAGCCTCCTGAATAGCTGGGACTACAAAGTCACCACACCCAGCTAGTTTTTTGATTTGTAGAAATGAAGTCTTGCTATGTTGCCCAGACTGGTGTCAAACTCCTGGGATCAGGCAGTCCTCCCACCTCAGCCTCTGAAAGTGCTGGGATTACAGGTGTGAGCCACTGCACCGGTTTTTTGGTCATAGTTCTTTTAAGTAATATTTATAACAATAGTGCTGGCTCACCTATAAATACAATTTTTCCCTAATAGTCTTTTCCTCCCAATGTTTTATTATCAGAAATTTTAAACATACATGAAATTGAAAAAAGAAGTACAGTAGATATGTGTGTACATACTATCAGCTTTAATTGGGTGTGTGTGTTCCCTGAATCAGTTGAGAGAAAGATGTAGTATCATGACATATAACCCTTAAATACAGCTATGTGTATTTCCTAAAAATAAGGACATTCTCCTATATAATCACAACATCATTATTACATATAAAAAGATTAATAACAAAATCCTGATATAGAATATCCAGTCTATGTTCACAATTCCCCTGTTGAACATAGAATTGGAAGATCCTTTAATGATATCACTTTAAAGTCCAAAGTTTTCCAAATCCCACAGTAGAAATTCTGATTCATTAGTAGTTTTGGGTAGAGCTGAGGAAATCTGTACTTGCAACTTGACAACAAAGCAAAGCTTTCCTGTATGTGAGGTGACTAAACATCCTGGTTTTCCTGGGATGTATCTGGTTTAGTACTATTGACATAGCATAAAAATTAATAGTACCCATTACTCGCAGAAGTTTGGACAATAAGTTACATAGTTACTCTACCTGTAGTGTAGTGTGAGAACATGCTTATACATATATCGCAGGTACACAAAATGACTGCTATTTCTCTCTAGGGATGAGATTTTGTTGTATTATAATGAACTAAGGGTGACCTAAAGTTGACCAAAGGTTATGGGCATTGAACCAGGCATGCCCAGTTTGGTATGAACCAGTGCAGGGTGCCAACTGCCTTAAGAAAGGATGTGCAAGAACATTCACTATGCATAGCTGCAGGATGTGGTCAGCAAGCACAGAAAACACTTTGCCCATGGCCACAGCCTGACCTCCATGGCCAGGCATAGGACCTGAGGAGAAGGAGACATCCCAAGTTGGCCATCCCCAGGATCCTTCCCCAGGCCCCACCCTGCTTCCTGTGGCCTCATCTAGGGTGTGCTCATGTTGTCATTGAGAATCTGAAAATAGTTTAATGAAGGGATTACAGAGATGGAGGCAGGGTTAAGGTAGCCAACAACTACTCATACCAAGCCTTCAGAATGCTCTGTAGTGCAATTACATCTTTCATTTCTAAAATTGCCACAGCAGGAATATGCAAATAGAGGACGATTAAGCATAGGAGGGGTCCAGAATATGCCACCCCAAAATATACTACTTTGGCTTAAGTATTATTTTGAACTGAAGGCAATCGAGAACCAACAGATGCAGGAGAAGTTCTCTGCTCTCTCCTTATCTGTCTTAAAGCAGGGTATATACATTTCCCTCTGTGAAGGTGGCATAAGTATCCCTCATCTTCTTTACCAGGATGAAGATAATGGTTCCAAGATGAGTCTGCATGAACAAACCTTACTTAACCCTTATCTTCCAGTAGTTCTTCCTTATATTTCCTAGGCACCTCTCTATAATTTATTGGCCTTTATTTATTAAGCCTGTAAGTGCAACTACTTTTTTGAATTTTTCACTTCTATGAAGCTCCTATTCACATAAAATTAGATATATTAATAAAATCCATATGCTGCTTCTGTTTATCTGTCTTTTGCCACTTTAACTCAGAGTCCCCAACCACTAAATCTAAAAGGATAGAGGAAATATAGAGGAAACATGTTCTATTTAACAGAATTTGCTTCACATTCTAGAAACTTCTAATTCCCTTTTTTGAATTCTTTTAAACAGGAGCTTTCTTCCATCTCCCCTCCCCCACACTTTTACCTGTTTCTCAGAATCCGTACCTATATTTTCTCTGCCCTGATCTGCTGCCTCCACACCTATCCCCAGCCCCAAAATGGACTAGTTTGAGATTTCAGTACTCTGGATTCTGGGTGAATTATTAGTACTATTACTGCTGCATTATAGCTTAGATTTACTTTTATGGATTGATCTGAGAATCAGAACTTTTTTTTTAAAAAAAAGTTTCCTCTATTGAACCCAAGGTAATTAGATGTTGTAGATTGTTTTGACTATTCTGATTGTTTTCCTAGAAAAGTAAATCCTTGAATTATGTAAGTTATCTGAGATCCCCTGCAAATGTATTCCAACAAAAGAAAAAGGAAAAAATGGTTTGAGATGAGATTGGACACATTCAGGGTGGTATGGCCATAGACTGAAAAAAGGCATAAGATAATAATTGGAATCAATTCCTTATTGAGATAGATAACATTAGGTGATTATGACAAGATAAGGTGTGGAAAGAATTGTTAAGTTTGAACATTCGTGGTACTATATTTAGTTTCTGGGTTAGAAATAGAAAAAAATACAGTTTTTTGGTTTTTTTTTTTTTTTTTTTTTTTTGGTTTTTTTGATTGGAGTCTCACTCCATCGCCCAGACTGGAGTGCAGTGGCCGCTACCACGCCCGGCTAATTTTTGATTTATTGTGGAGATGAGGTCTCGCCAAGTTGCCCAGGTGGGTCTCGAACCCGCGGACTCAGACAATCCACTCAGCTCAGCCTCTCAAAGGCGCGGGATTACAGGCTGAACCACCAAGCCTGGCTAAAAAATATAGTTTTAAATTGGGGCAATTTATCTGCAATTTGGCCAGCCTAATGTATACTGTAAGTTTGAAACGCAACCTTCTAATTTCCAAATCAAATTAATCTAGATTTTTGTTCATCAGAATTCATTTTAATGATAAAATATACTAGATATGGAGTTTGCACCAATTTGTGTGTGTGTGTGTGTGTGTTGGAGTCTCGCTCTGTTGCCCAGACTGGAGTGCAGTGGCCGCTCCCGGCCACCGCAGCCTCGACCCGCTGAGGTCCGGCGATCCTTCCGCCTCGGCCTCCCGAGTAGCCGGAATTACAGGCGCGTGCTACCACGCCCGGCTAATTTTTTGATTTATTGTAGAGATGAGGTCTCACCAAGTTGCCCAGGCGGGTCTCGAACCCGCGGGCTCAGGAAATTCACTCACCTCAGCCTCCCAAAGCGCGAGATTACAGGCTGAGCCACTGAGCCCGGCCTGTAATTTAACCTCTGTAAATGTTTAGCCCAACCCAGGGCTGTCCCCCAGTCAGCTCCACACCTGCAGTGGTTTGGTTAAATGATCCAATAGATACCCCCTTCCCCTTACATAAGCGAGAATTGATTTTTCTTTATTTGGATCTCAAAAAACCCTAGTCAGTAAAGCATTTAATTTTCATAATGCAACAGATCTAAACTGTCTTTTGTTTACTGAACAAGCAAACGTTTTGAGTTAGACTTTATAATGATGTGGTGACAGTTTAAGACCATTGGTTTTCAAAAACATAAAAAATAGCCTTTTTTTAAAAAAAAGGGAGTGAAAAATACTAAGTGTCAGTGAACAGAGAAATGTTCTCTTATTTTTAGAATGTCAGTAAAAATTATTCTCTCAACAATAATTACAGAGCTTACATTCTTTGTGTGAAAAGTGAAATAATGGACATGTTTGGAATTAAAACAATGGCTAGAGGCATTTTAAATATATGGTAAAGGTCAGAATTAATTTTCTTCCATTTGATGTTTTTGAATAAAATATAGAGAACTAGTACACAAATGCAATTTTCTTTCCATAAAGTAATGTGGTTTCTCTTTGTTGTTACTTTGGTTATGACTTTTAGTCACACTTGATAAATGTATTTCAGGCAATTGTATCCTTGGGTCATATATAAAGTCATTAACAATAATAGCTACATTTTGGGCACTTTACAAAATGCAAAGTGAGGAAGTTAATAAAGTTATGATGATGGATAACCAATTTGTTTTCTGAATAAAAAGTATTTCAATGTTATAGTTATAAAAAAGAATGCAAAAACACTTTCTAAGAAATTTTTGTTTTCAGAGGAAGTAGTAAATTACCTGGAGGTCTTTTTTGTTGTTTTAATTTTGGCATCTAGGTAAGTGCTGAGATGCTGTTGGGAAGACAGTGTAGACCAGAGAGGCTACATCTAAATCTCCCACTTATTACCTAAATGGCTACAGACAAGTTTCTTAAACTGTTCCCTCATCAGTAAAGTTGAGTAATAACAGCATCTCCCTGACAGCACTGTTGTGAGCATTATTTAGGATGAAATTTTTAAGATGTATGGAACAGTACTTGACTTGTAGTAAAAACTAATAGCTGTTAACTTATGATTTGACACAGCTGAGTCAGAATAGTTTTTACATGCTTTGCTAATTAAATAGTGGCACTCTAAAATTCATGACCTTGAATTGTGTTTGAAGGATCAGATTCTGTCCCTCCTCGCATGGAGTTTCCAAAGTGGTTACCCATGTCCCCCTCTAAAAAGCGACTTGGCTTTCAGTTTTGTATCAGGGAGAAGTTGTCAAGGAAACACAGTTTGCCAATGGGTAACAGTCTCAAGGGACTGGAAATTTTGGTGCCCTATGAAGAAAACAGTAGCAGCAACAAAAATCCCTTTACTATTCATAATTTTAACTGTGAAAACTACTAATATTTGAAACTCTGTTGGGTTTGTATAGTGGTCTTGGAGGGAAGAAGCACCAAGGAACTAAGAATTAGCAAGTATCCAGAGAGACATGGTAGAATCAGCTGAAGAGGAAGGCCTTACCCTATCCTGACTACCTTGTTAGCACAGTGATTAGCAAAATGCCTTAAAATTGGACATGTGCTTCCAGTCGTCACAATCCCACAGCCCCCATTGGGTTGCCAATGTCATGATTTACATGCTTATTTTACCTCCTGATTCTTGAAGGCCCGGGAATGTGCAAAGTCTGATCTAAAGCCACATCATAAGATATTAAAAGGGAACTCCCTCTGGCATTTAAATCAACATTAAACATAATGACTGCCATAAGTGAAAATGGAGTTTAATGATTGCCACTCTAGAACCTAAGGAGTAAATCAAATGTAAAAGTTACAATTTAGATTTACTGATTGAGAACAGTATTTTGTCAGTTTATATTATGAGAAATTTAGATTATAAAATTGTAAATAGTTCTTTAAAATGTCCCTTTTGTTAAAAAATTATTTTATAAAATAGCTTAAGCTAAAAAACCCCATTAATTTCTAGTTCTAATTATAGCTTAAAGTGGAATTTAAAGTATATCAAGTGAGAGTAATAATTGTAATCATATTTGCTTTACTTCAGGAAGGGAAAGTAAGTTGCATTTTTTTTTCAATTACAGAAAGAAACTTTTGGAAAGATTTTTAAAAATCCACTGTGGCATCCCATTTTCTCTCCTAGTACTCAGGGCCAGTTTCCAGCATACTTCCTCTCTTTGTAGTTCTACTTATGGGCCTTTATTCCAGACTACTGTAGTACACAATTAGCTGATCTTCCTGCCTTGTAAGCTTTCCTTATTCAAACTCGACTGTTCTCCAAAGAGACAAAATTTCAGTTAGGTAGAAGGAGTAAGTTCAAGAGATCTATTGTATAACATGATGACTATTGTTAACAATGTATTATACTCTTGAAAAAGGCTGATAGTGGATGTAAAGTGTTCTCACCACAAAAAAGATAATTATATGAGGGAGGTCATACATTAAATAGTTAGATTTAGTTACCCCACAATGTATACGTGTTTCAAAATACCATGTTGCAGAAGACACATACATAACAATTTTATCTGCTTTTTTAAAAATAAAAAAATCTATATTGTTTTTTGCTGCCAGATTAATATTAGCAAAACACCTTTTCTTTAATCACTATCCAATATCAATAGCTGTCAAAGTAATTTTTTTCTATTGGAAATTTAATTGAAAAAGCTGACTCTTCCAGAAGTCAGCCAAGAGTGATTTCTGCCTTCCCTGTACTTCAGGATCTCTCCTTTTCCTCACAGCCACAGGCAGTTCTCCATGATCACACTGTGTCATAGTTATTTGTGTGTGTGCCGTAAGTATTCTAGTCATCAGTACATCACTAGGCTGGTGTGCTGAAAATGCCAGCTCAGTGCTTTGTAGATCATAAGCAGTCAATACACTTTGTTAAAATTCTAATGTGGTGCATTCCAAGACAGCAAATGTTCTCTATGTTGTCTGCAAAGATATAAACATGGTCTACTAAAAATATTCTATACCTTCCTACCTAACACTGACATGATATTACAAGATACTTTTTTTAGAATAATGTGCAATAAATAGTGGATTTTGAGTGATACAAATGTAAGAATATGAAGGAATTTCAAAGCAGACTCCAACTGACTATCACCAGCTAATTTTTAATGTCAACAGCCTCATTTTCTACCAAATTTGTAATGAAATATAACTTTCTAATAGCCAAAGAGGGAAAAGAAGGGGTCCCACCCACCTTAAACAGAGATTGGACTTCGAGTCTCTCCATATTCTTAGTTTGTGAATTCCAGACCCCATGATGTTTCTTGCTGTGGTGGATGCATCAGCTGTGGGGTTGATGCCACTCTGCTTTATCTCAGTTTTAGGTTTCTTCCTCAGCCTGCTAACCTTGTTTTGCAATCTATCCAGGTCCCTGAATGAATGAAAATTAAAACTGAAAATAATAATAATAATTGTTTAAAAGAAGCAAAAAACAAAACATTGAAATCAGGCAAGAAAGACAGGCACAAGTCACGTGTTTCACTGGTAGAGTAAGTCAAGGAGGGCAGATGGGAGGGAACTCAAGAGATGCTCATCTATGAGTGGCTGAAGCAAGGACTGTGTCTATTCTACTACAAAAATGATTATATACTAGGTGCTCTAGTAATTATTAACTCTGATAAAAATACTTATAATAGTTTTGAAATCCAGAGGATTAACAATGGAAAAGGCATGTTTTGAGACCTTTTATATTTTATCTCTTTCAACTTCCTGCCAGTCCTCATAGACTCCTCTCCAGGATACCAGATGAGTACATATTAGTGTCCACACCTATTTTTTAGTAGAAGACGCTGATTTTCATGCTATTTAAGACAGTATTTTTTTGGCAATGAAAAGGGTATTTTCATCTTATTCATGTTCTATTTAACACTATTTTTTTCCATTGTAAATCCTTAGTAATTGCAAGAATTAAAACAAATTTCCTAATCTCCTGAAACATTTATAGATGTTTGAGGAAAGCCAATAAAGCAAAAATGAACATGTCAGGCAATTTTAAGATTTAATATCAGGGACCGATCACTTAAGGTCTGTAAACATGCTTAGGGTCACACACAGATTTACATGTGCCAGATACTAAAAGATGCCCATTCTTCAGCCATTCCCCTAGCTTTCCTAGTTAATGAGCCTACCATCTACTAGAGGCTAAAAACACCCCTATTCATTTTCCTATTTTTTGAGACAGATATCATCTAGTCATAAGACCCATTTCTGCTTGGAAGCTTCTAGAAAGATTTTTTTCTTTGTGATAAAGTGAGATATTTTTCTTCCTGTATTTGCATGTGACTAGAGGGTTAGGGACAACCAACTTGTGACTGTGAAGCAACAACCTAAAAACAAAAGTCATTATGTGGAGGATGGGATGGCAGAAGAACTGAACACACTAGGGTCTTTGGTAATAGATATGTGATGTTGTATTTACCAACCTGGAAACCATTTACTGTATGATTTCTTGTCATATGAGATAATAAGACTCTATTATGCAAACCACTTTTAGTCAATCTGCTACTTGCATTTCCAAAGAATCCTTATTAAGACAAATGGAATCCAAGTGTAGCTATTCTTAGATGGAAGGATACAATTGTGCATAGGACACAGATAGTTCTTCTAACTTCCTGGACTCTGAGTTCAATGTTGCTTATTAGGTTTTTCTGTTCGGATTCTGTTGTTCTGAGTGGACTTAGGTTACTGGACTGTCTGTCTCTGCCACAAATGACTTGTCTGATCTAAATTGCTTCAGTGCCCATGCTTGTATCTACTAAAATCCTCTCAATTTCTAAAATGTTTATCCGGCAAGTCTTTGAAACATTAGATATTAATTTATATGCAAAGAAAGTCAGTGTTTGCAGCATGGTTTTACTTAATGCATTGGTATTTCTTGCTAGAGATTTGACAGATTTGGGAATAAAAGTTGCTTTGGTCACCTTTATTGTAAAGAGTGATATTTTAGAAAAGCATTTGCTTGATCGTAATGAATCTAAGATGGGCGTCAGCCCGGTATAGCGGGATGTTCAAACATATCCATTAGAGCCATACCAATCTATAGTATGTTTCTGACTTCACCTTTTGATGGACACATAATTTTGGGTAAATCATCTTGCTACATTAGTCCAGATGCAATCATATGGAATTGCTACCACTCTAAAAATATTATTTTGAGAAGTAAATGAGATGCTATATTTAAGGCACTGGTTCATTGCCAGGCACACACTAGGTGCCAAATATATGGTATATCAACTGTTCCAAGCTTCCTGCAAATGGGATTGAAACAAAGAATTTTAGCTACTCTATGAATCTGCTGCCTTTATTTATTCTATATATATAACTTTTTAAAAGTATCTTGCTCTCTTATTATTGATCACAGAAAGTCCTTTGGGAGAAAGAACTTAAATTCATTCCTTCCAAGACAAAGTATAAAGTATCAGTAATTGATGTTTCTGTAGGAATGTAGATATCATGCTGGTGAAAGCAAACGTCAAACACCTAGGTCGAAGACATAATTTGAAATATCAGAGCACATAGATTATTCTAGATTGAAACAAAAGTGGTAAACTCAGAGATATGGTTTGGATTCTGAAGTAGCGAAATATAAAGACTGTTTGATCACTTATGATACATAGAACAAATTAGAAGCATCCCAGAATGTGTGATATAAAGTTTACATAAATGGAGGATGGCAGGTGTAAAAGTAGCATTATTAATTGTAACTATATAGCTTTTGGAAATATTTATGTAATTCTTTGTCCTACACTATTACAATCAATCAGGACACATTTATTTCTTCCTTTGCAATTCCAACTTTAATTCTACCATATTACCCCCCAAATAATTTCCATACATCATTGAAAAACGTTAAAGAGTATAAAAACAGTAAAATAAATATTTTACTTAACAAAATTATCTTCCCTTGGAAAATACATGAGAATCAAATTTATATGTTATTTGTAATCTAGTGCTAAAATCTGAACTTGCCATTAGGAGACCTAGAGTTAAATATTTACTCTCTTACCAGCTGTGAACTTGGAAATATTTATAACTTACATAAACCTCTGTATCCTCATCTATAAAATAAAGGTTGTATTACCTGCTTCAGAGAATGACTATCTTAAATGAGAACATACATGAAAGAACCTAAATCCAGGCACAGAGTAGATACACATTCGCTGAACCTGAATGCGCTATTCTTAAACTCAGTGCTAGTCTCCTCCCACCTCATTTTTTCTAGTCTTGCAGAGGAATCAGAAGTCTACTTTCATTTATCTTGTCAAGTAATAAACCTAACCTCAGGGGTAGGAAATATGTTTCAGTGAATTCTGTGTTAGTATTTTTTCTTCCTTCTTCCATAACTTTTCTTTGTGTTTCCCTCCTCCCCCAATGGAGTATCTGTGATTTTCAGCTTTGGCCCCAATACATCTATTTTGCTCACTAAGGAAATTGTGTAGAATGAATGTTAATTAGGTAGTAAACATACTGCTGGTCAGAGAATTCTGGAGCAGTATAGAACAGTGTCAGGAGACAGATGGCATGAGTGTTGTGAGGTATCGCCGCTTCCATGGCTTCACGCAGGAGCACAGCGTATGCAGCACAATGATAAAGCTAGAGAATTTGAATAGGTAGTTCTGCTATCGATTTTTCAAATGAGAATACATTTCTGCTAATGGGAAGGATTGCAAAACAGTTCCCATCTCTACCCTAGGATTCAGAGTCTTGGAATCATGCCTGGAAATAATGCATTGGAAGGACTGTATGAAATCATGGCCAAAGAGAATTATTGCCACATTATTGGCACATTCAGTGAGAAATTAGTTTTGCTTTAACTTTCAAGGAGGCAGAGCTAAGCAGTAGTTCAAACGGCCTTTATAAAGTTTATTCATTTTCTATCCATTCAGAAATTTAGAAAAATGATCTTGTGTCTAATTTTCTTTATTTCTCTTTTCTTTCCTTCTCCTCTTCTTATAGTATGCATTTAGATTTCAGCTAATCCATTATAAGTCTGACCTATTCTGCATACCTGTGGTTCACACATGAATTGATGACGATCCTAAATAATATTAATAATGTATGTGATAGGAAGATAGTGCCAAAAATGTGTGTTACTTTACCATCACCAACACCTTTAAGAAAAATATTTTAGTGATCTTGCATTATAGTCCTGGTACTATACCTGGTTAAGATTTACAGAACATGATAAAAATAATTCTGTTTCCTAAAGAGGAAGTAGGGACTTTCAGATTTGTACTTGTTTTCTAATTACTAGTTTTATCTTAATATTTAAATGTTATTTAAATTTATTAATATTTAAATATGTTATTGCTTAAGGGAGTTTATAATAAGTAATACTTAAGCATTAAGTATATATAAATACAGTTAAATTATATTAGAATATTATAACCATTCTTTTTGAACCATTTCTAGTCAATATTTTGAATTAGGGTAATAATAGTGACCTGAAATAACTAGATATAGAAAACTAGCTGAATGTACACATTTTTAAGTGACTTATTTAGTATTACAAAAGCGGTGTTTTTAGTGGGGACCAAAGGGAGTCCCCAACTTTACCTGTACAATGACCACTTGTATACCTAATCCTGAACTGTACCCTCTGTCTTTACAATAATAATAAAAAAGTGGTGTTTTTATAATCACTATATATGTATATATATGCACATTATTTATATGCATCTACGTACAATTATATATTTTCCCTGAATGCTAAAGTGAGTGCACCCAGTGGACCAAGATGAATTATTGCTGCTTCGTTTAACTCTCTTTCATTTAGAGTATTTACTTAATATAAAATAAATGCAAGAATATTAGGACATGAGATTTCTTATCTATGCCAAAGATGTGTTCTGTTTAGTAATTACATTTGGGCTTAATAATTTTTCAAGGGAATTGCTCTTCTGTAATACAAAATGAGGGGCCCAACAAAAGCAAGGGTGAGATCGATCCATGTTTTGGTAGCCTCGACTTGACTACTCAAGAAGGCTTTTAATTCAGGGACCATCTGTCTCACAGCTGAAATTCATTAAGCTTCAGCAACATTTTCCCCTCTCAGTTCCTGACTTTTGCCAAGCAAGTAAGAAGTTCTACTTTTACCTTTTAGAAAATTACACAATTAGGAAATGGGCATGTGCTCCTATTTAAGCTCCAAAATTTATATGCATCTATGTACAATTATATAGTTTTCCCTGAATGCTAAAATGAGTGCACCCAGTGGGCCAAGATGAATTATTACTGCTTTGTTTAACTCTCTTTCATTTAGAGTGTTTACTTAATATAAAATAAATGAAAGAGTATTAGGACATGAGTGACTCTTTTTAGCTTAAAACAAAGCACCATTGGTATCTAAATTAGTGACATTATATTTTGACTGAGGATTTCTAAACTTGAATTGTTTTCAAAAGCTAGTTTTCTGCTGAATTTAAAAAACAATGTATGATATAAAACATATGATATGTTCTGGAAGAAAGATACTTCGTTGTTTTACTTTACCTGATTGACGTTGGCATAGAAATGATCAAAGGCATTCACAAATATTCAGCCACTGTTGTTAGATTGCTGAGTGAGCACATTTGTGTAATGTTAAAGGAATGAGCACGGCTGCATGTTGTCACATAAGGTTTGCATTATGAGAACAGAATGTTAATAGGAAAAAAAGCAAAGAGTTGGAAACATGAGAATACTCCAAATTTTCTTCTTAAAAGAAAGTTTGGATTTTACTTCGACCAAGAGAGGACTTCTTTGTAATACTGCATATTCTGCATTTTTGTCATCAAGTAATGATTCACTACTGATGATTCTATTAGATGAGTTAAATGTATAGTTTCCACACTTAAAATGTGTTTACAGTTTACTGTATTTTTAAAAATGCTTATTTTAATTTGACCTTTTTGTTATTATTCTCATTACTAATATCATAATTGAAAATACAATGCCATTAAAGTATGCTTTGCCCTGCTCTTTCAAAGGTCACTGGGAAATTTGCTTATTTCTTTGTCATTTGTTTTTCTCTGTGATGTCCCTGCCAGGGTATGCTAGGAGAAAAAAAAATACTTGTTAAATTGTACTAATATAATTCAAATAAATTTCAGTACTTGGTTTCTATGTCTAATAGAAATATATCTGTCATTAACATATAGTAAATTAAAGTTGTATTTTAAAAACAAACATGGACTTCAGTTTATGATATTAAATATGCTTAAAATACAATGTTTCTCTAAGTAAACATTAAAAAATAAAGATATATGGAATTAAGATGAATTATTTTATAACTATTTCAGTATTTTTATAACTTTAGATCATTCTAAGATCATGTACACTACAATATTTAATATTTTCTAATGTGAAGACTTAGCTTTCTAAATCAAAGAAAGCCAGAAACAACGAGTCTTATTATTCCCAGACTTGTTTCTTCTGTCCGGTTGTCACTAACTCTGAAGATTATGCTTTTGTGACTCCTCTTTTTATATGTTAAGAATAATGAAAAGGAAAAAAGCACCCGATCCAGGAGCCGGTGTGTATTTCATAGATGAGTCACAGAATAAGGAGCTTTTTCACCTCTAGGTTACTGGCCCGAAAGTGGAGCAGGCCTACCGGGATTCTGCCTGACAAGTTTTATGACATCAAAATGTAAATTGAAGAGATGGTTTGTTAGATGCCAAGGATTATAAGGAGACCATGTTTTCCCCTGCACTGATTTATGGATTCTTCAAACCCATATTATTAAAAATATTTTCTCACTTCTGCAGTTCTCATCAATCAAGATCTTATAGAGCATTATGACTGTATTTTCTATTATAAACATAGTAAATACTCATATGCTGTTTACATGCAATTTAAAACAACACATGCTAGGTACCCTGCCCAGCCCCCACTGCTGATAATGTGACATGGGCTCCCACCAACTTGACATCACTAGTCCAGAGTAATCCACCATGTCATTTTTGGGTATTATTGTTGTTTCTATATGTTGAATTTTAATATTTTATGGATATAATGATATGGTATACTTCAAAAGCAGTAAATACTTATTAAAATATTAGTAATTACAACATTAAGTAGAACTAACACAACAGAAGTATTAAATGCACCTCTGTAGAGGTTGTCTGTCAAATGGTCAAGTTGTGTGACCAGTTATCCAAAGGTGGTTGCTCTTCTTTTTAAGATAGTTTTTCATTTTTGTCTTTCATTCTTATACCTATAACAAATATCTGTTTATGTGTTAAAATTAGCCAGTTTACAAAATATTAACTGACAGCAATTCTTTTCATTCTGTTTTTGAGTATACATATACAAAACACTGTTAAAATGGGGGAATTAGAGAGTATTGATATGTTTTGAAGTGTAAATGCTTATAAGTATTAACAATGTTATTGTTATATAAAACTATTGTATCCTAAAATATTATTCTAGATTTTTTTTTCCACCTTTAGGTCTTTATGGAAATGCTTACATGAGTATCATTATAGTAACTCATTATATCTGCTTCATTGCAGGATTTGGCATCCATATAGAGTGGTAGATGTGACTTAATATCCCTGCCTCTTAAGACTTTGAAAACAGAGCCAGAGCTAAGCAACAGCATAAATATTCATCATAAATTTCAGAGTACTTAGGGTTTCTGAGTGTTCCTTTTGCTTTTCATTGGGCAAAGTCTAACTAATAATAGTTATTGACATATTCCGGGATACAGAAAGTAAGATAGTTTGGATTACTGTCTTTTTCTCTGAATAACTTGCTCAAAGGAAAAGATGGCTCCAACTCAGCCTGATATCACTTCATTTTGTGTGTAGTACAAGAGGAAAAAAAGGAGATCACTAAGTGGATTGGAGACAAGATACAGGAAAAGAGATCTGTCAAAGTTTCAAGGTTCCCAGCAGAAAAAGATATCTAGGTCAGATATGTGAGGTTTGCTACTTATAGGTGCAAATGCCTCACATGCCCTTGGCCTTTCTGTCATTCCCCTGCATTCTTGACTCCCCAGCTCAGACCGGCTCACACCATCTCATAGTCAGAGGGGTCTAATTCAAATTGGGCAAGAGGACTTACAGAGATTCCAGAACATAAACCTGATGGACTAATGTACTCAGAGAATCAACAATTTTAGTCATTGATCCTCATTTGTGTTGAAAGCCACATTAAGCATAGGGACACTAAAACGTATCTTTCTCATCCATTGCTTACCTGTGCTGCCCTGTTAGAAGAAACTTCAAGAAAACCTTCTTAGGTATAAATATGTTAAGATGGCAAACAAAATATGTGAGTATACATATGAGTGTGTTTTCCCCTTTGGTCATTGAGTTGAGAAAAAGTTTTTACACTGTGATAATTTAAACATTTTAAAAACAGTAAATTATAAGTGAATACTCATATGGAATATAATAAGAGGATATGATAAGAAGAGAAACATCATTATTCGATGTAGTTTCTAAGACTGGACCCATTTCAAAGGCATTTTTCCCCCAATATATAGAATATAATTTATCAAGACGTCTTTACCCCTTTATCTGTCTGTCTTATTTGCCTGGAAAAATCCCAACCCCTGTTGATGACCATGCACTCTTCACCTAAGCAGGTAATGTGGCTGGAGCAAACACACACATAAACACATTTAACCATGTTTCTTAGTCGTAGTTTACATTTGGGTTGTATTTCTCATCAGGTCATTAAAATTGGTCCCCAAATTTAACTGCCTTACCTCCTCAATTCACTCTTCTACTTGAGATGACTATTTTCTGTTTCCTCCCTGGCCCTCCCTTTTTCTTCTTTAATACGACCCTTCATCATACTCACTCAAAGCTAATGACCTACTTCTTATTTACCTGAAAAAATAAATGCAGTTAAAAGAGAAATTCCTCATTTTTCTCATCACCAAATCTACTGAACTACCAAGTATTTTTATATATTCTTGTGAGTCAGGCTGCTCTACTGTTATGATGAGTAAGTGGTCTGTATATATCTAAGGACAGTCACCTCACTTGCAGATTTGACCATGTCCCCTTAAGCCTGTTCAAAATATTTGTTCCTGCATTTATTATCTCTTTTTTCTGTATTGTTGGTTTTATCTTGTTAATACAGTTTTCCTGTTCAGCATAAATACACAATAATTTCTAATAAAATGTCTATTCTTGAGTCCATGTCACCCTCCAGTTCCTACCTTATTTATTTGTTTACATTTAAACAAAATTCTTTGAGTTTCTCTACTTACTGTCTCCACTTTCTCATTTTCTATTCTCTCATGAACCAACACCAATCAACCTCTCTTAGCCCCTGTCCTCTGAAAATGCACTGCAAATGTCACTGATAATGTCCATGTTGCAAAACTAATAGTCATTTCTCAGGCTTCCTCTTTGTAGAACTCTCAATATCATTTCATCATTTTTTTCCTTAATAAAATCATACTTCATTTGGGTACCAACAGAGCACACTTTCTTGGTTTTCATTTGACCTCAAGGATGGTTTCTTATCCATCCCTGGCTTCTTCTTATTATTCTACAAGATAAAATTTGGCATGCATTTAGGCTCAACTATCAGTTTATACTCATCTCAACTGTTCTTATCATCCGTAAACTGGTTCCTTTGCAAGTTTTATTTCTATCCCTACCCTACTTACCAGATCATGACTTCTATATCCAACCACTCACTCAGCATCTCTTCTTTGATGTTTGGTAGGTATCCCAGAACTAACATATCCAAAACAGAAGTCTTGAATTCCACTTTTCAAACTTTACTTTCCCAAAGTGTCCCTTGTTTAATAAATGGCACTATGATTCACTTAGTCAAAAAGAAAAAAAAATAGCAGTTGCTCATGGGGTTTTTTTTTTTTTTTTTTTTTTCTGTACCTTCAATATTCATCCATTAGTTAGATTTGTCTACCACAGAAAGAAAGAACAGAGTGCCACATGTTCTCTCTCATAAGCAGACCTTGAACAATTATAATACTATAAGAAAGGGATCGGCAGTAGTGGGAAACTACCAGGGGAGGAAAAGAGGGGTACACCTCATCAACAAGAGTAACTGCATGATGAATATTTGTACTCCACACCTTCAAAATAAAAAATTTTAAAAAGAAAAAAAAATTTTAAGAAATATAAATCAAACAAGACTACAGTATGAGCAGAAAACAAAACAAAACAACAACAAAATTTTCAAGAAGTTTGTGGCAAAAGTTAGGAGAAATCTCTAACACTAATGATTTTTCAAGGGGTAGAATGAGGATGATTACAATGCTAATTCTCAGGAGTTGGAAAGGACTGAGATTATATTAAAGCAAAGCACAAAGGATTCTTTCTGCTACTTATGCAATCGTTTTGCCTGGAAGTGTTGCATGTTTTCTCTGTCTTTAATATTCTTAATTTTACATGCCTAGATCTAAAATTTCTAAGATTTTTCATAATCTTTTTTAATTATGTGAAGTTTCTCTTCGTAACTTTTTCAGCTATATCCTCCTATCTTTTTTTATATTTCCGTGTTTATGGTAGTCTCAGTTATCTCAATTCTGGAAGTTTTACTTCTATCCTCCATAGATCTTAGTATTTTTTAAATATCTGTATTTTTTTGTAGTCACCTAGGATAATTTTTTCATTTAATCTTTGAATTTACTAATTCATCTGTAAGTTGTACATATCATTCTTTGATTTAAGTTGTTTATTGTTGCTATTAAAAATTTCAGTCATTATATTTCCTTATTAATATTTTCTGTCTGATTAATTTATTAGTAATGAATCCTTTTCTCATTTACAAATATCTCTCCCTTGTTCTTTAGGTATATATATTGATGCACATGAGGTACTGAATAAATATTTTAAAGATATGAATATGTAAATGATTACATCAATTAAATCATCACTCTGTCACAGGTAGCCTAGTGCTGTCTTTATAACTTTGTCAGTCTGTCTGTCATAGATTCTTTAAAAAGATGATTAAGTGATGTATTGAATTAGATACTATCACAATTTTCTTCTTAGGATTTTGTTTCTAGGAAAAGTGTATGTAAATGAAGACTATTGCCCTATTGCCTTGTTGGAGTCAACGTTTCTTTCATTATTATTATCAGAACAATCACAATGTTTGACCTCAATGAAGCTTTCATATGAAAATATGTATGACTTTATCAAATTGTTCATTAATTTATATTGCTTCAACATATGTATTGTTTTAGATTTCTTTTGCTTGGTAGAAGAAAGATTTATGTCAGAGAATGTTCTTTGCTATTATCATTATTGGTTTGTTTATATTTTCTTTGTTAAAAACGTGTATTTCTTTATTTGTATTGTTGATAATATCCTGTGCAATATTTGTAAGAAAGGAGCAGTATAGTTTTGCTACTCAGATTACTGAAAAACCTTAGAGAATTGTTTATTCTGAAAATATCTTTGAAATTATTTAAGATTTAAAAATTGTCACACATTTTCAACAGATTTGGGGGACTAAGGTATGTGTTTACATATCAATAAGATGTAAATTGTGAACAGGTGCAGTGGCTCATGCCTGTAATACTAGCACTTTGGGAAACCAAGCTGGAGGGATTGCTTAAGTATAGGAATTTGAGACCAGCCTGGGCAACATAGTGAGAACTCGTCTCTACAAAAAAGTTAAAAAATTAGCCAGGTGTGGTGGTGTGCACCTGTAGTCCCAGCTATTTAAGAGGCTGAGGCAGGAGTATCACTTGAGTCCAGGAATTCAAGGCTGCAGTGAACCGTGATTGTGTCTCTGCACTGTAGCAAGGGTGACAGTGTGAGACCCTGACTCAAAAAAATTAACAAAAAAAAAGACATACACTAAAAGACACAAAAATGGACAATTCAAAAACTGTTTTGAACAGTGGAAAAAACATCTTGATGGGTGTATTGCATCAAACAGAGAGTACTTTGAAGGTGATTGAAGTTAAAATGTGTAAATACACAATTTTAATAAATAAATTTCATTTTAGGGGGGCCCCCTCATATGTACCAGATGCCAGGGAAGCAAAGATACAATTATTTTTAAAAACTAGATTTATTTGCTCTTCTAGGACATCCTTTTACGCTTCATTTAAGGGAGTGGTGTTTGTGGTGAAGTGAAAACACTCATTAGCACAACAGGATAAGTGTGTATCCATTTGAGTGGATGTTTTGAAAGAAAAATTTGCAAATTAGTTCAATGAAGTGGGTCAGGGTTAGTTTCCAGAAATCTTTCTAAATATGATCAAATAGGTTATCAAATAAAAAACAAATCTGAACTTAGATAAGGGGAGACTGTATTTGAAAGAATTATTTCAATAAGGGGAGTGGGCAATTGCACTTGGGAAAATATGCCAACCATAAGCTCGGTAAGTGTCTCAAAGGTTAAGTAGAGAAGGGCTTTTCCTTTTTAGGGAAAATTGAACAAGACTAGAAAGAATTGCATGTGAGAAAGAAAGATGAGCGAGGGTGGTATGATTAAGGACAATAGACCAGAGAATATTTTACTCTGTAAAACAAGGTCAACCTGTTACTAGGAGAAACTTTGAAGGAAGGCTTGAGGCTGTTAGGGCTGAGAGTGGGTCAAAATTCAGATGCCTGGGGATAGGAAAGAAGCTTAACTAAAGTTTAGTCCGGTCAGGATACCAGATATTTTGCCCAGATTGGTCACTGGGCACAAAGAGTTCAGTTGATCATTTATGAAGCAAAGAATGGGAGTTTGGAGGTGTAGGGCTGGCCTTGTCCTAGGTACCCAAGGAGAGTATTCTAATGCTCATTTAAGTCTTATTGAGAAGGACTCTGCAGCAGGCTATTTATAGAACACATAGGTGTGGGAGAATTTCTTTTCTCCAGGATCACAGGACTGGGGTAAAGTTTAATATTGTCAAAAACAGTGATAAAGACAAAGAGATTTCTGAAGAGAAATCTGGCAGCTATGGTGGAAAGACTGGTAGAAAGCTGAAAGGAAGAAGAAAAGTTCAAGGAAGAAAGCTAGTGGATTTAGGATTACTACGGTACCACTACAGTTAAAAATAGAACCAGCGTGATTGTAGTGATAGAGTAGAAAGCATCATTAACTGTGGCTAAGAAGTACTGTGTGTGAGCAAGTATATTGGTAATGTCTAGCATTGTCTCTAACAGTAAGGAAAGCATACTTTTCCAGTGTGAGTCTTTGAAGGCTCTGTCTTGAAGGATTAGATTTCCTTCTTCTTGATACCCAATCTTTTCCCAGTGAAGCCTCTTACATTATTGTGAGATAGCCCTCACGTCAAGTAAAAGATATTAGAAGTTTCTTCTGAGGGCTGCCTTAAAAGCTGGTAAAAGGAATAATCCCGTCTCTCTCTTAAAACCAAACTCTGTAAAATGATTTAAATGGCAAGACTACACACATTTGTAATCACTGATTGTCAGAATTTAATATGAGGAGAAAAAAAACTGTGCTTATTATAATCAGCTTAACATTAAGGCAAGAGATTTAAATGAGAAGATTCCTTCAAATGAAATACCCTAATAAAAGCCAGAAAATTTGAAACTGAAATAGAAATTATTTATAGTGCTGTTTTGTTTGTAGAGATCAGTTGAATCTTAAAACAATATATTTTTTTATATAGTCCAGTCTTAAAATCTGTAAGGTTTTGAGTCCTAGATTCTAATAGCTTTAATTGTGCAGTCAAGCTGTTTTGTGCTAGTTTTTCAAATAAATTCGGACAGTTTTGCCAAAGATAATGTTACCTCAGTAATTGGATCCCCCCAAGTTCTCGCTCACAGTTCAGAGGTGCATATCGAGGTGTTTGGTGAGATGACCAGCACAGCAGGTCTGGAAAGATTGAGTGCCGATGTGTACAATCAAAGTAAGAAAGAGAGAGAGTGTGTACAGCACTGATACAATAGCTGTAATAAAAAATAGATAAAATATTGGCTGGGACTCTGCAAAGAACTTCAAAGTCTGAGGCTCAAAATGAAACTAAACCTAGGATGCTTTTAAATCTACATATGAGATTTGTGTGTGTTCTCTTGTAAATAATGTTTGTTTAATTTTGCAACTTACAAAATGGTTTTATTTGCCTTTGAGAATATTATCTTGAAGATTTATTTACCTCATTTTAGAAAAAGCTAGCTGACTTCTCATTAAGGACACATTAATGACCTATCACTGGATGGAGTTGTAATGACAAAAATATCCACATCTAATTATTGAACTAGACTGCCAAAGCCTACCAAAATTTAGCTCAGAATCTTATGAACACTTATGGAAGCATGTGAGGATAATGTCTGTACCCATGGGAAATAGATTACTCAGCAGTTTGAGAATTCCAGCACATCTTCCCTGAAGCTTTTGGTCATAAGGCACAAAGAGGATTCACAGACATGTTTGTTTTTTTTTTTTTTTTTTTTTGAGTTGGAGTCTCACTCTGTCTCCCAGGCTGGAGTGCAGTGGCACACTCACGACCACTGCAGCCTCAACCACCTGAGTTAAGGTGATCCTTCCGCCTCATCCTTCCATGTAGCTGGAACTACAGGTATGCACCACCACACCAGCTAATTTTTTTAAATTTATTGTAAAGATGAAGTCCTGCCATGTTGCCCAGGCTGGTCTCAAACCCCTGAACTCAGGCAATCCTCTTGCCTCAGCCTCCCCAAATGCTGGGATTACAGGCTTGAGCCACTGCGCCCGGCTAACCCACAAACATTTTTATCCTGAAGCTGCTGAGTGGCAGTGCCACCTTTAGGCTAACCTAAAGGAACAAGGGGTGTCTCACAGGCCCTGCACAGAATTGTCTGATATTCCAAGATTGCCACAATTATTGCTGAGATATTTATTACACAATACTAAGAGGGTTTATAGCTATGGAAATGTGCTTTTGAATATACCTTCCCCAAATCCTCTTACAACAGAAAGCATCATTGTCAGAGTAAAGTGGTTTTAGTTTCTTGACTTTCAATGTCAGAAAGAATGCCTGTGATGATCATTTAATTGTTTGATTCATTATAGACTTTATTTTTACTTCGTTCTTGGTATTGGAGGAAATGTGTGCTCTTTTAATTTTGTTCCACAGACCTGGTATTCCTGGACCTTGTGTATTAAAGTTTTCTCTCCTGTAAGTCATTTTGAAGAGTTGGCTACATTACCAAGTACCTAAAATGCTCCCCTTAGACCTTCCCCTGCCCTCGGATCAAGGGTGTTGCAGAATAGGCTAGATGAGCACCTCAGTGTGGACCAGTTGATGGTTACCTGAAAGGTGGTAGCAACATGTGCTATGCCCATAATCTACATGCACAACACATGCTACGTCCTTCTTCTGAGACATCCTTTCCTCTTCTCACTTTAGCCTTTGCCCATCTATAAAATTACAACTCACATCCATTCTAAAGCTTTCCCCTTGAATTAGACAGTCATGCCAAGTTTATTCATTCATGTTCAATGGCGTCTTTCTCTTTTATTAGTCTTGTCCCGCCCCAGAGTCCCACACCCATTCTCCCCTATTCCTAGGATTTTTGAAAGCAGCGATCATTTCATACTTATGTGTATCTTCTCAATCCTAGTATAATGATTGTCACATAATATGGCCTCAGAATGTACCTATTGAAAGAGCAGATCATTTTTTAGAACATTATGGAATATAAATCAATATTATGAAAAGAGAAAAGAATGATAAGCATGCATATCCTAAATCAGGGAGTGTCAGAAAACACCATTGTTGCTATTTCTTCTCAAACTGTATATTCTCTTTACCACTTTATTTGGCTTTCTCTTCTGGTAATGTGACATTTCTCAGTGTGTATACTGGTTAGTTTTCTTGGTTATACACAGTATTGATCTATACAGCAAAGATTCTTGCAACTTACAGTCATATAATCAATAAAGAATATTGTAAGATACCTTACAATTGGGAAATGCAAACAGAGAACCTTTACAGCAGACACGAATGAAATCAAGAAGAGTATAAAAAATGAACTGAATTCTTCAAGTAGAAATTCAGATGCTTCAGTAACTCTTGCAAGCAATTAAGTTCCAATAGGTAGCCATGAATTTAGGGTGTTTAACAACTAAAGGAGTTAATACATGACCTGAAATTGTCTGGCATTTTTTCATAATTACCTCACTGAATTAAATATTTTTAAAAATGTAAAAGACTTGAGAGTAAAAAATTTGTCTTCTATGCAATCATGAGAGAAGCAACTTTTTTGTTCTTACTTCACCTACTTTACCTTCCCAAATAGAACACCTGATAATTAGACTTCATTTTGGGGGCATCTTTTCTTATCTCTTTGTGAACAACAGGGTTTTAAATGATTTGTGACTTGTATTAATGTGAACTATATTTTAATCTATTTTCAGGGTTTTTCTTTTAACTCTGAAAGAATTTCAGGAAAATTTGATTTCAGATTTTCATAAGGATAAAAATGAAAATCCAGAACTAACTGTTTTACAGGTTTTTATATTCACACCATATTTAATTTCCTAAGTCATAACAATATGATTTAATTTTTAAAAATAAGAGCTTGAGTAACAGGTTGCAAAGCAGGGAACTGCTATTCATTAAAAAGCTACACTAAACTTCTAAACTAGCTTAGAAAATGTCAGTGCATTGCTTTGGTAAATCATTTTCAGATCCGGAGGTTCCAAATTTATTTAAAGAACCGTTTGTTGACTCAAAGTTTTTTAATATTTGGCCTATAAGAGGCTAGTAAATTAATACCTCGTGACTGCACAGTGTTTTGTTAGGGTAATTACTGATTTGTAAGTAAAATTCAAGATTAAAATAATTTACCTAATAACATCTATTTGTAATATTTACAATGCATTTTTAAAATTTTGTTTAGAGATTTAAAACTCCTCCCAAATTGCTTTAATCTTGGAGTGGCAATGTTTCATTAAATTATGAATAAATTATTAATTATGGATTTTTTATTGATCCATTTATGGTTTTGAACATACCAAAACTTACTGTAGATATGAAATGAATTTAATAGGGCTGCTTAATGGCATTTTCTTTCTTTCTTTCTTTTTTTTTTTGAGTTGGTGTTTTACTCTGTCGCCCAGACTGGAGTGCAGTGGCCGCTCCCGGCCACCGCGGCCCCGACCTGCTGGGCTCCGGCGATCCTTCCGCCTCTGCCTTCCAAGTAGCTGGAACTACAGGCGCGCACTCCCACGCCCAGCTACTTTTTGATTATTGTAGAGATGAGGTCTCAGCCAAGTTGCTCAGGCGGGTCTCGCGGGCTCAGGCAATCCACTCGCCTCGGCCTCCCAAAGTGCTGGGATTACACGCTGAGCCATCAAGCCTGGGCTTAATGGCATTTTTAACATGCTATGAATATTCAGTATGGGATCTTGCCTCTAGATCCTCAAGAAAGATAGAAGCAAACAATATTTAATGGTGTTTTATAATTTATCATGTTTTATAATTAAAATAAAAAATTTAAGATATCTTTTTATTAAAGAAGTAAATGCATTTTGTAATTTTATTTGAAATGAAAATCGAATCGGAATCAAAATCCTACATGCACAGATGTGTGTGTAGATATGTGTGCATATATATACATATACATATTTGTGTGTTATATTTATATGATGTTTTATGAAGAAACTCAAAATAGACCTCCTCATATATAATCAGATAATTTTTTTTTTGTTTCTTCTTGATTAATATTTGGTATTTTCAGAATTTTAAAGATGTCTCTTTTCTTTCTTCTACTTTGAATTATTTTAGATAAGTAAACTGCTGCCATCCTAATATTTCTTCCTTTGTATATAATGTCTCTTTTTACAGACTGCTTTTAAAATTTTCTCTATTACTGGATTTAAGCAATTTGGTTATGATTTATAATTGTACAGCTTCTTCTTGCCTTTTGTATTTGGGTTTATATATTTTATCAAGTTTGGAAAATTCTCAGTCTTTATTTTTTCAAATATTCTCCCAAATTGCTTTTCTCTCTCTTCAGTGATTATTTTACCATGTAAAGTTTCCTCACAGTTCTGTAATCCTTTTTCTTTTCCTTTTCTGTTAGTCCCTTCTATCCTTAGTGTGGCGTTTTAGAGAGTTTCTATAACTGTCTTTAGTGTCAGTCACTAATTATTTCCTTTTGCAATACCTCATCTGCCATTAACATATCTGTGTACTTTTAATCTCATTCATTGTAGTCTTTATTCCTAATAGTTTGATTTAGGTGGTTGGTTTTTTTTTTATGTTCTCTAATTAATAACTGCTTAATTCTTCCCCTAGCCTCTTAAACATATGGAACATGTCTGAATGTCCTTGCCTACCACTTCTACTATTTTTGCTATTTCTGGATCCGTTTTGATTGATTCTTCTCCTCTCTATGGACTATATTTTTCTACTTACTTGTATACATCTTTTTTCAAAAATCGAACACCAGACATTGTATATTTTACCATGCCAGGTGCTCAGTATTCTTTAAAATACTCTCTAGCATAGTTTTGGGATACAGTAGAGTTCCTTAGAAAAGGTTTAATTTTGGGAGGTTTTGTTTAAAAAATTTGTTAGATGGTGCCAAAGCAACATTTAATTTAGTGTTACTCTTTATCCATTAATAATGTGAGACACTTCCTATAAATCTAATTTACATCCTGTGAATTATGAATTTCCTCCCTTGGTATTGGCTCTTGTGTGAACTACAGGAACTTTTTTCTCTAAACTTTGCAGTTGGTTCTCTCTTAAGCCTTGGATAATTGATCAATATGTAATTTTGTAATATTAAGAAAGGTCTTCCGTGAGTTTCTTTCATTATTCCATACTGACCAGAAGCAGAAGTGTCCAATTAGGTATATATATATAGCTGAATATATGGAAAGGTGGAAACATAAATTTCTGAGAAGTTTGTATTATTTATGGATGATAATAACTCCTTTTAAAAATATCATTAGGGAAATCAGTGTAAGTTCTCAAATCACATTGTTAAGCCCTACCAATTTCAGGATTTTATATAAATAAGACTATAAAAAGCATAGAATACCCCCCACACACACAAATAAACAGTATACAATATTCAATCCTGGAAAGTGTAAACTTAAATGGGAATTCGTACACATAACTGATAGTCATGTAAGTTGTTATAATCCCTCTATGTTTAAATTTTAAAAATAGAAAACTTAAACTAGTAAAGAGATATACCTAATGAATTTTACTCAGGGATACTATCTTATCTAAAAAATTAATAAAATATAATATTCTATGTAAATCATTCTGTCTATATATGATAAACTAAAATTTAGATGGAACAATTATTTAATAATAGAGAAATGTTGCGTGTTTGTGTATGTAGCAACTTTATGAAACGTTTATCCAAAGGAAAGATGTATATTATGCTGTAAATTGAAACAAACTCAATTTATATAGAATTTATATTTCTTAACATAAGAAATATACTATATATCTTAGTATCTCAATTATAAAAGTGCATTAAAACATGTATTATTAATATATTAAACAAATAGATCACATATTGAATGCCAATCTAGTGTCATGCACTGTAGTATACACATCAGAGTAGTAAACAAAGCAGCTAGGATCTACATATTATCTGGCACATTACATAGGAGATATTTTACAAAGAAGAGTAGAGTGCCCATTGGATCGAAGAAATATGTTAATGAGTGGTGTTTGGAGAGTGAAATTATAGCTTATTTATGTTATCAGACTGACTTATCTGATATTTATTGACATTTATATTTATATATTTTGTGGGATAGCAAAAGTCCATCTAGTAATTTAGAGTCATTGAAATGTCATGTCATTTTATATCCTCCATGTTTCGCCAAATGAACTTCATGTAATTATGCTAAGGGTTTTTTTGTTGGTGTTGTCTTTATATGCCCCCAAAGAGTTTACATTTTTCTTAATTTAAAAGTCACACTATTATTTAATTTTATGAAGTTTTAAATCATATAGTATTAAATTCCTTTTTATATACAATATATTAATTCTTTTTTTTTTTTTTTTTGAGTTGGAGTCTTACTCTGTCACCCAGACTGGAGTGCAGTGGCTGCGAGCGGCCACTGCAGCCTCGACCAGCTGGGCTACAGCGATCCTTCTGCCTCAGCCTTCCAAGTAGCTGGAACTACAGGCACGCGCTACCACACCCAGCTAATTTTTTTGATTTATTGTAGAGATGAGGTCTTGCCAAGTTGCCCATGCGGGTCTCAAACAAACGAGCTCAGGCAATCTACTCACCTCAGCCTCCCAAAGCACGGGATTACAGGCTGAATCACCGAGCCTGGCTTCCTTTTTTTTTTTTTTAACATATTTTTTATTTTAAAATTGTGGGGTACAATTAAGGGTTAGGTATACAAATATGCATCATTCAGGCACCCTTGTTGATAAGGAGTGTCGCCCCGTCCCCAGACAGACATTGACTACCGTTAATCACACCATCCTTGCCCTCCCTGTCCCCCCCCATAGATTCCCACCACTGTCTATCCTTTTCTTATAGTATTATGATAGATGTTCAAGGCTCATTTATGAGTGAGAACATGTGATACTCAGATCTTTGTTGCTGTGAAAGATGACTCAGTATTATAGACTCTAGTTCCATCCAGGTTGCT
>CAUYQG010053350.1:0-18338 GCA_963574415.1 Tarsius wallacei
CTAGTGAGGTGAGTCTCTTGAAGGCAATATATTGTTGCCTGGTGATATTTCATCCATTTTGCTATTCTATGTCTTTTCAGTGGTGCATTTAGTCCATTCACATTCAGGCTAATTATTGAAATGTGAGAGTTGATCCCTATCATAAGGTTCTTACAGAGTTGTTGTTGTTGTCCCTGTGCGTTTGTTGTCTTTCTTTTGGTTTAGGGGTTGGTTCATGTGTGTTTTTAATCTTTTTCCTGTACTCTTGTGAAGAACATTGTTCTTTTTTCCTTTTCTTCTGTGTTCAATACTTTCTTAAGTGTTTCTTTTAGAGGTGGTCTGGTGGCAGTGTAAGTTCTTAAGGATTGGATATCGGGAAAGATTTCAATTCTCCCTCACTGATGAAGCTTAGCTTGGCTGAGTAGGTTGTTCTTAGTTGAAATTGTTTATCTTTTAGAACTTTGAAGATAGGGCTCCAAGCTCTCCTAGCCTGAAAGGTTTCTGTGGATAAATCTGCTGCTATTCTAATTGGTCTCCTCTGGTAGGTAGTCTGACCTTTTTCTCTTGCTGCCTTTAGTATTTTTTCTTTTATACCTACTTTGTTTAGGTGAATTATTATGTGTCTGGGAATTGGTCTTCTCATTTGTTGTCTTGCAGGGGTTCTCTGAATCTCTTGTGTTTGAATTTTTGCATCACTGATGAGATGAGGGAAGTTTTCTTGAATGATTTCATGAAATGTTTGTTCCAGTGCGGTCTCTGTCTCTCCCTCTCTCTGCCTCAGGAATGCCAATTACTCTTAGGTTCTGTCTCTTGAAGTAATCATTCATCTTTTGAAGGTTTTGTTCTGTCTTTTTAAACTTCTTTTCTATATTTTTGACAGTTTGGGTTAGTTTTGTATTTTGATCTTCAAACTCTGAGATTCTTTCTTCTGCTTGGCTAATTCTGTTTTTCATGCTTATTAGTTTGTTATTTATTTCCATCACAGTATTCTTTACTGCTGTTATTTCTGTCATCAGCTACTTCCTCTTTTCCTCTTGTCGCTCCTCAATTTTTTTAATTCTCTCTATTAATGTCTTGATGTCTGGTTTTGTTGCATGTGACCAGTCATTCTGGGGGCTCTTCATTGTTTGTGTTCCGAAGTCTGTTTGCTCAGTGTCTGACCCCCCAAGGGTCTGTGTGAGACCTATATTTTTCTTTTGGTTTTTCTTCATTTGTGCAGATTTTTCTTTCCTACTTTTTCCTTCCCTCCACTTCCCTGTCTTCTTTAATTCTGTTATTCAGGGGTGGAGGGATTGCTTTTACTTCTGTTTGTTCAATCTCCTATTCTTCCTTATGTATATCCTCTTGCTTTGTTCAATTCTGGAGTTGGATTGTAGGTTGGGGGCAGTCCTTTTTGCAGTTTTGAGATTTACTTAAGAGGGCAGCTGTGATTCAAATTCTATCTGCAAATCCCAGTATCCGCCAACAGGTACATGGATAATCTGAAACCCACTTCCCACTGCCTTGGAATCTGTCCATGCAGTGGGGTTATAGGTTTACTCCCTGAAAACAAAATGAGGTTAACAGAGGGAAGAGAATGGAGCAGGCAGTCGGGGGAAGAGGAGGGTGGAGAGAGAGAGGAGTAAGAGGAAAAACAGACAAGCATACCGACTAACAAATGAAAAGAGACACAAAGACCGAAACAAGTAAACAGGCGTGGCTCTTGTTTTTCACCACCTGCAGCTGAGAACATCCTGCCGTCCACCACCATGGCTGCCTCCATGACTGCTACACACTTCCGGCCTGTCCTTGCAAAGCCCTACTGTGCCATGGGCACTACTTAGAGGGTGTCTCCCCCATGATGTCATCTTATCTTCATGGCAACTGTGGGAGCCAGCACCAACTTACCCATGGTCACAAAGACCTGCCGAGATGTCATGCCAGCAGAGTTTCAGTCAGTGTCACCTGAGTCCTGTGGGCAGCCACTCTGTGGAACTGCCTCTAGTATAGCCCACTCCTGATAACAGGGCACCACGGTGTAAACCATGAGTCCTTCACTGGTGATGTGTCAGGAGACAGTGTAGAGCGACCTTGTGGACCAGGGGACCAGATGCTGGGATGTGAAGTATGGGCTGGATAGAGGGAAATAGGGGCCCATTCCTGCCAAAGGTTTTTCCTGGGAATAGGGATGTGAGATGTGGGGAAAGAATTTGACCTGAAAGGGAGCATGGCAGTAGGGAGCCATAGAGGATGACAGAGGGGGTGTGGGCAGGCCCTGCAGACAAGTACCCTCATTTCCAACTCATCACTGAGAGATGGCTGGTGGGCAGAGAGAAGAAAGGATGCCAGGTGCTGGCATTGGTCACTTGGGTCTGTCATAGATGCTCTGTGGCCATTTTCCTGGGTGTGGAAGCAAGTTCACGCACAGGAGTGGAGCCCAGGCCCAGGCCTCCTTCTTCCTATGAATAAGCCATGTTTTCCTACCGTGTGAGGAATGGCAGGGGACTTGAACTCTGAGCTCCTAAAATCACTGTCAGAGATACTTATCTTGTTTAAATAATCCATAATTATTGGTCCAGGTGAAATAAAACAGACTCCAGGTAATGACTTTCTTTTCCCAACCCTCATGGGATTAGCCAGCAAACCGCAATGTTGCTGCATTTGAGGCCCAAACACCCCCGCGAGGAAGACACCTTTTATTCCTGGCTGCATAATATTGCCAGTGTTTGGGGATGTTGGAAGGGCCTCCACACTCTGCAGGACGGCAGGTATGTGAGCAGGTGGTGGGCACCAGGATGGCCTTTGGGCCTCCAGGTCCCCGCAATGTGGGGATCCCTTGCCTGGCCTTTCTCCAGGATGCAATGGTGCTTACAGAGTATCTTGGCCACGACTTTTAAAGACGGAATGATGGCTGAGCCCCAGCACCATGTCACTCTGAACGTCTAAAGAGGCTGAGTCTTCCTCAGCCACTGGCAGCTGTTGTTCATGCTGTCATTGCTTTGCCCTGAAGGTGAGCTTCCCAGAGGGCCATTGAGTACAGTGATTGATGGGGTCACACACACACTGCAGTGAAACAGAATCTCAAAAAACTGTAAAGTGTAACGTCTTGAATAGGGATGGGGCCATGTGATAGGATTGCTAAGGCTTCATAAAACTTCCAATAAAATTAGCACACATAATTTTTAATCCGCCCTGTCAGAGCATCTGAAAGTCATAAGAAACAAACACGTAAAATCACAGCCCCTTTGAAAGTTGCCTTCAAGTTTGGATCCTTAGCTAAGTTTATCAAACGCTTTTTACAAGTCTGGAGTAATGGCAGAGATGATAGTTTTAATGACACTGACGTCTGGTCTGATGTTTTTAATCTGGAGAGGGTGGGAGGTGAAATCTCTACAAACCCTGTTACTTCTGAAGCCAGATGAACCTCTCCAGCTGACCCTGGGCACTGTGGGTGGGTTTCATCTTTTCCACCTTTTAACTTCCACCTTCTTTGTGTTTTTGAGTCTTTAGAGTGTGACACCCTGCCTCTGTGTCCACACCTCCATGTGCTCCAGAAAAGCAGACAAAACCCATGGCGGCTTCTAGGGCTGGTTGAAAAGCCGTGGGGGTTCCTCCTGCCCAAGCCTGTGCTGGGACTAGTGGCAGGCCCCTGTGTCCACTGAGCCCCTTCCTCAAATGTTAGTCCTCTTTCTTGTATCACTATAGTCCTATTTCTTTTTTAAAAAAATCTGAGTTGGGATCTTGCAGTATTGCCCAGCCTGGAGTGCATTGGCTCACCACAGCCTCGACCTTTTGGGCTCAGGCAATCCTCCCATCTCAGTCTCCTGAGTAGCTTGGAATATAGGTCTATCACCATGCCCACCTAATTTTTATTTTTATTTTTGTAGAGATAGGGTCTCACTTTGTTGCCCAAACTGGTTTCGAACTCCAGGACTAACACAATCTTCCTCAACCTCCCAAAATGCTGGGATGACAGACGTGAGCCACCATGCCCAGCACAGTTCTATTTCTTGTACCGACATCTTCACAGAGGCTGCTGTAGCAGGGAGAGAAAGAGACAGGATGAGTGCACTGTTGCCTATTTCAGGAAATGGGCTCTTTCCATTCATCTGCACTCCATCTTTTTGTCTTGACAGCTTTTGGAGGTCTAATTTACATGATGTAAAATACACTTCTGCCGAGTGGACTACTTGATGAGTTTTAGCAGATGTGTAGAGTTTCACAGAACACTGCCATCATCCAACATGGCCCCTTGTGCCCACACGATCAACCCGCATCCCCACCCAAAGCCCCGCCAGCTTCACCTCTGCACTTTGCCTTGACCAACATGCTTTTCTGGATGTTTCTCATCCACGGGATATATTGTCTTTTGCTTTTAGCTCTGTTTACCTGGCACAGTGCTCTCAAGGTCCAGACAGGTGTGGCGTATCGCTTCTCAGTCTGCATGGCTGAAGAAGACTCTTCCATCTTGCCATCTATTGCAAGTGCTCAGCTTGTCACAAGCTGATGAACATTGGGCTGGTTTCTCCTTTGTAGTGATTATGGTGAAGGCCACCATGAACATCAGTGTGTGGGGCTTTGTGAGGACATGTGTTTTCATTTACTTTATACTATCTTATTGTGAAATATATCTGGCATAACATAGTTATATTATTACTTCTATGATACATGTATATTCAATGAAGACTGATTGATAAAGCAAGCGCCCATGTAATCCGTGTCACCACCCCAGAGTGAGAAACGGAGTTTGTTCCCCACAGTGCACACCCTGGCAGAAACCAGCCACGATTCTATCCTCTCCATTCCAAACAGACGTCGACCCCATCCTACAGCCGGGCCAGCACTTCCTTGCTTTTCTCTACAGTTTGCTGGATCTGCATCCCAGAAGAACATGTCGTGTCGTTTTACCTGTTTGCATCTTGTGTAAATGGAGTCATACTGCATACCTTTTCTGAGGTTTGATTTTATCTCTACATGGTGACACATGCACACACAGATCTGTGTAGCTGCAATTTGTCCATGTATACTGGTGTATAGTTTCCCACTGCATGAAGATATGACGCTTCTAAAGCAAATCTGTCCTGCTGTTGATGACCATAGGGTAAATTTCAGTTTTTGGTTATGCAGATATGAACATTATTGCGTTTATCTTGTGACGCACATGTGCAAGAGTTTCTTTAAGTGTACACCTAGGAGGATTGCCAGGTCTTAGGGCACATGTGTGTCTACTTTATAAGTAATAGCAAATATTTCCAAAGTGTGAATAATGACATATACCCCCATCAACAATGTAAGAATCCCTGTGGTTTCATATCCTTAACTTCATGCTGTCTTGTTAGATATTTTACTTTTACTTCTTCCAATCTTGTGGGAAGTTAAAGATATCTAATTTTTTAAAATGTACTTTTATTTCTAGTAAGACTGAGCACTTTTCATAGACTTTTGGACATTTTCATTTCCTATTTAGCGAAATAGTCAGTCTTTAGAACTTCTGCCCATTTTTCTTTGGGGATTTCTTTTTTGGGGGAATTTTTAAAGATTTTATTATGTTCATGAATCCCAGTTGTATGGGTGAGAGACAAGCTCTTATTTGTTTGTTTGTTTTATTTTGAAGGTGTGGAGTACAATTCAGGATTAGATATACAAGTGGTCATCATATAGGTAAAGTCTGGTTCTCTCTTTGGTCCCCACTTCACCTGGTTTGAGACTGGGCTTGACCCTTCTTGATGTTATGTGCTCCCCTCCTGCCTCCCCATGGCAGTATCCAGCTACTGCCAATCTCTTTCTTATAGTATTGTGGTAAATGTTCAGGGTCTGCTTATGAGTGAGAACATGTTGTACTCAGTTCTTTGTTTCTGTGATAAATCACTGAGTATTATAGACTCTAACTCCATCCAAGTTGCTGCAAAGTCCATAATTTTGTTCTTCTTTATGACTGCATAAGATTCCATAATGTATATGCACCACATTTTTCTTTTTTATCCAGTATAGTTTTGATGGGCAGCACAGTTGGTTCCATGTTTTTGCTATTGTAAACAGTGCTACAATAAACATGCATGTGCAGGTATCTATTTTGAAGAGTGATTCGAGTTCCTCTAGGTATATTCCCAGAAGGGGAATTGGTGGGTCATTTGGAAGGTCAATTTCTCATTCTTTTAGGAATGACCACACTGTTTTCCATACAGGTTGAACTAGTGAGCATTCCCACCAACAAAGTAGAAGTGTTCCCTTTTCTCTGTATCCTTGCCAGCATCTGTTGATGTCTGTTTTATTAATGATGGCCTTTCTTACTGGAGTTAGGTGGTATTCAATGTAGTTTTGATTTGCATTTCTCTGAGGACTAGTGAGGTTGAGCATTTTTTCATGTGCCTGTTGGCTGCCATATATCTCCTTTTGAGAAGTGTCTACTCATGTTTTTTGCCCACTTTTCAATGGGGCTGGTTTTTTTTCCACCTGTTAGCATGTTTGAGTTCCTTGTAGCTCCTGGATGTTAGGCCTTTGTCAGATGTGCAGTTGGTAAGTATTTTCCCCATTCTGTGGGTTGTCTCCTGCTCTCTTGATGGTTTCTTTTGCTTTTCCAAAGCTTTTCAGTTTAATGAGGTCTCACTTGTCTACCTTATCTCGTATGGCATGGGCTTTTGGAATCTTGATCAGGAGTTGGTTGCCTATTCTGATTTCTGTAAGGGTATCTCCTGCATTTTCTAAGATTTTTAACATTTGATGTTTTACATTTAGGTATTCAATCCATTTGGAGTTGATTTTTATGTATGGTGATAGGTAGGGGTTCTGTTTCATTCTTCTGCACATGGTCAGTCAGTTTTCCCAGAACCATTTACTGAATAGGTTCTCCTCTTACCAGTGGTTGGTGGTAGAGGCTTTGTTGAAGATGAGTTGGTTAAGAAATTGAGTTTTCGCTTCTGGAATCTCTATCCTGTTCTACTGGTCTATATGCCTGTTCTGTATCAATGCCAGGCTGTTTTGATTATTGTAGCCTTAAAATGAAGTTTAAAATCTGGGAGTGTGGTGCCTCCTGCTTTATTTTTTTGCTAAGGATTGTTTTGGCTATTCATGGTCACTTATGTTATGAATTTCTGTATTGTTGTTGAATCCATAGATTGCCTTTGGTAGGATGGACATGTTAACAATGTTGATTCTTCCAATCCATGAGCATGGAATGTTTTTCCATTTGTTTGTGTCATCTTTGACTTCTTTGAACATGTTTTGTAGTTTTCATTAAAGGTCTTTCACTTCTCTGGTTAGGAAGATGCCGAGATACTTCATTTCTTTGTGGCAATTGTGATTGGGATTGTGTTTTTTATTCGGTTCTCTGTCTGTTTGTTGTTGGTGTATAAGAGTGACTGTCTTTTGCATGTTTATTTTGTACCCTGAGATTTAGCAGTCTTTTATCAGTGCATGGAGGTTTTTGACAGATTCTCTTGAATTTTCAAGGTAAAGGATCATATTCTCAGCAAAGAGGGATAACTTAACTTCCTCTTTTCCTACTTGGATACCCCTGATTTCCTTATCTTGTCTGATTGCTTTAGCTAGGACTTCTCACACAGTGTTGTAAAGGAGGGGTGAGAGTAGGGAGACTTGTCTTGTTCCGGTGTTAAGGGGAAATGTTTCCAATTTCCGTCCATTTAGCAATATGTCGACTATGGGTTTATCATCAATGGCTCTTACTATTTTCAGGTATGTTCCCTCCATACCCAGGTGTTCAAGGATTTTTATCAAGAAGGATGCTGAGTTTTATCAAAAACTTTTCCTGCATCTAATGATATAATCATGTGGTTCTTACTTTCACATCTGTTGATTTATTAAATGGCATTTATGGTCTTGTGGATGTTGAACCAGTCCTGCACCCTGAGGATAAAGTGTACTTGGTCATGGTGGATAATTTTTTAGATGTGTTGTTGGATCTGATTTGCTAGAATATTGTTGAGTATTTTTGCATCTATGTTCATCAGGAATATTGTCCTGTAATTCTCTTTCTTAGTTGAATCTTTGCCTGGTTTGGGTATCAGTGTGATGTTAGCATCATAAAGTAAGTTGGAAAGCATTCCGTCTTTCTCGATTCCTGGAATACTTTCCATAGGCTTGATGTTAGCTTCTCGTTGGTTTATAGAATTCCCGTGAAAATCCATCTGGTCCAGGGCTTTTTCTTTTGTAGATAGTTTTCTTATGACAGAATCAATTTCCTGGGTTGTTATTGGTCTATTAAATATCTCAATTTCTTCTTGTTTTAACCTTGGGAGGTTATGTGATGTCAGAAAATCCTCCATTTCATTTAGGTTATCATGTTTGTTTCCATATAGGTATGCGTAGTAATCTCTGCAAGCCATGCTTTGAGCCTGCCACAAGGGTGGAATTTTTTTTCCAGCTTGGCCCAGGGGTTTTATTGACACATAATAAATATATATATTTTGGGGGTACATGTGATAATGTAATGTATTCTTACAATTTGTAAAGCTTATATCAGTGTACTTGGGATCTCTATCACCTTAAATATTTGTCTTTAAGATTTTTAAAAATCAATTTTGTTGAGGTATAGTCTCTCAAGAATATATAATGTATGATTCAATGTCTTTGAGATTCTAGAAAAGGCAAAACTACAGTGACAAAAAGCATGTTCATTCTTTCCTGCTCTTGGAGTTGGAAGAATTGGTTGCAAAGGAACATGAAAGAACTTATTGGGATAATGACAGCATTCTGTGTCTTGGATGTGGTGATGGTGGCATATTTTTATTTTTGAGAGAAAGGGGTGGGGTTGTAGGTAGCTTGGGATAAAACTGCTGGATCTAGTGGGTCACTTTATAAACCTTTTTTTGAACTGTCAAACTGTTTTTTTCTAAAATGGCTGGACTGTTTCACATTCCAGTCAATGATGTGTGAAGGTTTCCATTTCTCACCAACGTTTGTTATCTGCTTTTTTCAGCCATTCTTATAAGTGGAAAAGGGTATTTCAATGTTGTTCTAGTTAGTATTTCCATAATCACTGATGATGCAGATTATCTTTTCATGTCCATGTTGTTCTTTGACCGTCTTTGGGAAAATGTACATTTATTCATTTCTCATTTTAAAAATTGAAATATTTTCTCATTGATTTGTGTGAGTTCTTTATATAGTGTCAATACAATCTTTCGTAAGAAATAAGATTTGTAAATATTTTTGCAAGTCTGTAACTTGAATTTTTATTCTTTTAATGGTGTCAGTTGAAGGGAAACTCTTTTGATTTCGATAAAGTCCAATTTACCATTTTTTCTTTTATGCACTATGGCTTTGTTTTTGCATCAAAGAATATATGCATATTTCAGCATCCTCTGAGATATAAAAAGCATGAACTACGCAAAATGTGATGTGTGAACCATTTTACCAATTGTAATTCCAAACAGGGAAATCACCGTCAGCATCACCAATGATAAGGTAATGGGCAACAGGGTTGTGGAGTCTGTGATGTTGCCATTCCATCCTGCATTGAGGCCTCTGGTATTCGGACTGTGTGGAAAGTCCTCTCCTTGAGTTGGGTACAGTAACATCAAGGCAGCTCAGGCCTCAACCTTAAAGCCTGACAGCTTTTTCATACCCCCCACTGGGTACACTATGAGAGGGTCCCAAAACAATGGAATTTATTTATAAAAATTGCATAGTTATTCTTACATGTTTAAACTTCAGTCCCCTTTAAAGTACTCTCTGTTTAATGCAGTACACATATGGAGATGCTCATTCCATTGCTCAAAACAGTTTTTGAACTCATCCATTTTGATGCTTTTTAGTGCTTCTGCTGTTTGTTTCACCTCTTCCACATCGGCTAAACATTTCCCTTTAGGGACTTATTATATCTGGGGAAACAAACAAAGTCACTCAGTGAATAAGGAGAATAAAGAGGGTGGGGCACGTGGGTCATGCTGTTTCAGGTCAAAAACTGCTGAACACTCATGTGGGCAGGTGCACTCGTAAATCACCCATCGTGAAATGGGCAAACGCATTGAAAGAATCTCCAAAAAAAATTAACCGAAGCTGAACACAGCCTCTCACAGCAACGCTAGCAGGTACACAGATGCCAATGGGCTTTTAGAACTCTCACCTAGTGGGGGAAGCCTGAATACAAGGAGCCCACCCTCCACAAAATAATTCTGGATTTTTTGGGTCCCCTCCTCACCTGTGATGGTTCCATATTAAAGGGCCAGACAGAAGGGAAGAAAAGGGAGGGAAAGGGGTGTGGGAACTGTACCAGCTGCTCCTGGCTCCCAACCTGCTCCTCCCCCCTTGCTCTTCCTCCTCTCCTTCCCCCTTCCCCTCTTCTCTCTCTTCCTCCTCTCTCTCTTCCTCCTTCCCCTCCTTTTCCTCCCTCTCTCCCATCCCCCTTCTTCTCCTCTTCCTCCCCTCCTCCACTGTCTTGGGGAGCACCCCCTTCCTCAGCTCCACCACAGGAGCACTGAAGAGCCGTCCCCATAGCATTCCCCCAGCTCTCGGCCCTGGGGCTGGTAGCAATGATGGAGTGTTGCAGGTTTTTTTTTTTTAATTTTTATTATAAAGATCTGGGGTACATTTCAGGGTTAGGTATATAAACATTGGTCATGCAGGTATCCTTCTTGATGAGGTATGCCCCTCCCTCCCCTTGCAGTTTCCCTCAACTGCCAATCCCACCCCCTGCCCCCACCCCCGACAGTTTCCCACTACTGCCAATCGCTTTCTTATAGACCTTCCCTATGATCCAGCAATTCCCCTATTGGGAATATACCCGGAGGAACTCAAATTATTCTCCAGAATGATAGCTGCACACGTATGTTTGTTGCCGCTCTATTCACAATAGCAAAAGCTTGGAACCAACCGTGTTACCCATCAAAGCTGGATTGGATAAAAAAATGTAGTACATATACACAATGGAGTATTATGCAGCCACAAAGAAGGACAAATATATGGACTTTGCAGCAACTTGGATGGATTTGGAGTCAATCATACTCAGTGATTTATCACAGAAACAAAGAACAGAGTTCCATATGTTCTCACGCATAAATGAACCTTGAGTTTTGTAGTCTTAAGCCACTGTTTTGGAGTAGTTTGCTGTGACCAATACACAATAAAGCACTGCCCCACCCCCACCTTTCCCTGAAACTCTGAGGACATCCATTTTTTATAATCTTTAAAAATAATAAGGAATTTTGACCTTGGGTCATTCTACCCTCAGAAAATTCTGTTTTGGGAGGTTTCCCCCCTTTGTTTTGGAAAGTTAAAGATTCCCTACACAAAGACAAATGATGAGACACGTTATGAAATTATTTGTTAACTAAAATCAGAAAACATTTTGACTAGTTTTTAGCTTGTTTTGAGTTTAAATGTAAATAATAGTTGATTTGTTTTTCATGTGAAACATTTTTATTCCTGCAGGTTGGCATTTGGCTCTCTCGGGTGTTCCTGGCTCTCGGTTAGCTAAATAAACATGCAGTGTGTCTCGGGGGTTATATCTGGGAGCAGTGAAGGAACACAAGTATCAGTAATGTTGTCTCCAATAAAAAACTCTACGCAGTAAAATTCCTCCCTCACTTTTCAAAGGACCTGCTCCAGGTCGAAACTTGGGTAAACAAAGAAGCACATGAAAAGTGGTGTCCTTTAGTTAGCCAAGCCCAAGAGTTCAAAAGTCAGCCTGTGTTTGCTGGAAAAGAAACGGTCAGGTTTAAATTGAGGACAGAGAGGCTGAGAGGCCCACAAGGGGTAGGCATATATCTCTTGCAGGAGTTCTTTTTGTGGTGGAGAAAACCTGTTAAGTGTTAAACATTTTTTTCCACTCTTTTTATAAAAGCCAGTTTTGCTTATTTATTTCAGCAATGCTTTGCTTCCTTGGATTCTTTAAGGTTTCACTGACTGACTCAAGCTATCTTCCTGTCACAAGCTTATTTGTTTTTTTATTTTTTGGTTTACCTGAAAGTCCATGTTTTATCCCTTTTGGTTAATTTTTAGAATTAGAAATAGGAATTATTATAAGGCAAAATCTGGAATTTATATGAACTAGTTTGGGGTTGAAGCAGGATTCAAAGTTCAATTAGGTTTAGGAAGCTCCAACCCTGTCTGTCTTCAATGTTTTAGATGTATTTCAAATTGAAACGTGATAATTGTACATATTTATGGGATGCGTGTGACAGTTTGATACATGTATAAAATGTGTAGTGGTCAAATCATTTGAAGGATATCCATCTCACCTCAAACACTTATCATTGCTATGTGTTGGGAATATTTCGGATCTTCTAGTTACTTAGAAATATAAGGTATGTCATTAATAGCTATAGTCATTCTACTCTGCAGTCAAACATTACACCTGACCCATTCCATCTCACAGTATCTTTGCACCCATTCATTCACCTCCCCTCCCCTCTCCTCTTCCCAGTCTTTGGTAACCACAGTTCCACTCTCTACCTCCATGAGGGTCCACTTATTTAGCTCCCACATCTGAGTAAGAACCTGCGAAATTTGCCTTTCTGTGCTTGGCTCATTTCACTTAACATAATGACCCCCACTTCCATGCTGCAAACGGCAGGATTTTATTTATTTTTGTGACTGCATAGCCTTGCATTGTGTATACATACAAAATTTTCTTTACCCATTCACCTGCTGTTGAACACCGAGGTTGATCCCATGTCTTAGCTATTGTGAGTAGTGCAATAAGTATGCAAGTGTGGGTATCTCTTGTATATACTGATTTATTTTCCTTTGGATAAATGCCAAGTAGTGGGTTTGCTAGATCAGATGGTAGTTCCACTTTTGATTTTTTCAAGAAATCTCTCTTAAGTTATCAATAAAGGCTGTACTAATTTATATTTCCACCAACAGTATGTAAGAATTTCCTTTACTCCACATGCTCTTCTGCATCTGTTATTTATTTTTTATTTTTATTTTCGAGTTGGAGTCTCACTCTGTTGTCCAGGCTGGAGTGCAATGGCACACTCAGGTGATCCTTCCACCTCAGCCTTCCAAGTAGCTGGAACTACAGGCATGCACCACCATGTCTGGCTACTTTTTTGATTTATTGTAGAGATGAGGTCTTGCCAAGTTGCCCAAGCTGGTCTTGAACCTGTGGACTCAGGCAGTCCTCTCACTTCAGCCTCCCAAAGTGCTGGGAATGTAGGTGTGAACCACTGCACCCGGTGCATCTGTCATTTTTTGTCTTTTGGTTAATAGGCATTTTAATTGGAGTGAGATGATATCTCATTGTGCTTTGATTTGTATTTTCCTGATCCTTAGTGATGTGGAGCATTTTTATGCACATGTTTGCCATTTGTATGTCTATCCGGTCCCTTGGCATACTTTTTACTAAAATAACTCTCTTTATATTGTTGAGTTGTTTGAATTCCTTGTGTATTCTGTATATTAGTCCCTTGTCAAATGAATTGTTTGCAACTATTTTCTCCCATTCTATGGCTTGTCCCTTTACTCTGTTGGTTGTTTTCTTTGCTGTGCAGAAGTTTTTGAATTTAATGTAGTCCCATACATAATTTTTCTTTCTTTTTTTTTTTTTGTCTATGCTTCTAATGTCTTAGTGTGTGTTGGAAGTATTTCAAATCTTATATCAAAATGTTAGTGTGTGTTTTCTTCTAATAGTTTCATAGTTTGGGATTGAAAAAGTCTTTAATTTTTCTTTAGCTGACTTTTGTATATGAGATAAAGGTTCAGTTTCATTCTTCTACATATGAATATCCAAATTTCTTCTTTCACTAGAAAAATGCCAAATGCTTGCTGTGTTCACAGACACCAGAGTCACAATCACATTTTATAACCTCCTTTGTGATTGTGCCTAAGGGTATGGCTATTGGCATATGAGAAGAAGAGAAAGATGCAACTCTTAGGAGGGGCCCTCAGAAAGAAGGCAGCCCCGGGAAGGTCTGAGTAAGAGCAAGATGGTGGGACTGTGTCAACGCCTGGGCTAGCTGTCGCCTGCAGCTACCAGTCTGACAACATCAGTCAATTATGACCCACACTGTGAGGAAGAAACTCTAAGAACTTCAGGCAAGGCAGGGAAAGAGGCAGTACCAGAAAGTGTCTTTAACTCATCATTGCCTTAGAAGAAGCCTGAAACACAAGACTCTGAGAAGACCAAGTTCCACTCTTACTTTCAAACACCATAACAGGTATTGGTGGTGTTGGTGAGTAACACGGCAGGGAAGCTCTATCAACTTTTTCTTACTATACTCTTTGCTGCCATAATAAAGCTAAAACTACCCCAATCGGGCTAACAATGTCTTCACTGCCCAGAACATAGCACTCTCTAGAACAATTCAAGAAACAGCCCCAAAACCATCTTAACGCATCTTGTCATTGTGGGTGCAGCTGACCATCCCCAGCAGAAGTCAGCTCTTACCAATGCCTTTCAGTGTCCTCTGAGTGCATGAACAGACCCAGGAGTTAACCCCAGCACGAAGGCTGTGCTCTTGCTGGAGGGGCCCAGATGTGTCCCTGAAGCAGCCACAATGATGAGGCGCCCAGTGTTTTGGAACCTCTCAGCCAACTTTTTGTGGTGCTTGGCTAGAATCGGACTCTAGTCATGACCATTTTCTTTGGGGCAATATTCCATGACTAGCTCTAGGAGCATCCTCAGAAACAACAGACAGCTGGTAAGAACCAGTCGATCAGATTAAAGACCTCCCAGTTCCTCCTTTACCTAGCTACAAAGCAGTAGAAGTGAAAAGTGGCTGGCCTGTTTCATTTTTTTGAAACATTTTATTGGTGTCCTGGACCAAATGCATAAAAAAGTAGAGATTTTTATCTTCATGACTATCATGAGCTAAACTCTGTCAAACAACATGATCTCAAAGCTCCGGTGAGACCAGTGATGAGGGGGTTGTCTCCCACTGGTCAATAGGGAGACTTGATGGGAAGCATTGCTCAGTGGACTGGCACGCCCTCTCTCTTTTTCCTTTAAAAAATAAAGCAACCATATCCATATGGTAATAATCGAGTTAGTCCAAAGCAGTACACTTTGTTGATATCAAAAATTCAAATGCACATTTCTTACTGCTCACCTATTTCAACGTGTTTAAATTCAGCATTTCTGACTGTCATTGACAAATGATTTTTCTGACTGTTTCTGTCTGCAGATCTCAAAGCAACATAAAACAAGGTTCAATAACCTTTCAGATGTCATACAGCAAGATGATTAACACATGCTGTCTCCCATATTATTTCTTTAGATGGGAAATCGAGGTACAGAAATGCTGTGTGATTTATTCAAGCATATCCATAGCCAGGATAGTGAAGAGCCAGACTGACACTATGGAGGATTTGATGGGGCTGCGACACACCGGACAGGTCTCTTCTCCCCCAAACTAGCATTCCCTCATTGCTAAAAAGGGATGAAGACAACAGATCTGGTTACTGGAGCTTTAAACCTGAAATCAAACTGGAAAATTGTAAGGATATCCCCCTAAAGTTCAACGAGAAATCATCAATAACCTTTGTTGTTGCTCAAACTTTCCCAAATGACTTTTTTTCAAGCACTTTTCTCCTTTTACCTACTCTAAGGATACCTCTTGACATGAAATATTTTCCAGGCACCATAAAGTCCTCTTTCTGTGGAGTCTTTAGGTGAATGATTTTTAGATGCCCAAGAAATGATACCTCTTTATATCTATCACTCTTTCTATCCATCATCTATCTACATCTTCTATTATCTATCAATCTATCATCTCCAACCATCTCTATCAATCATCCACCTGTCTCTCTCCATGTATATATCTGTATGTCTCTCTATCTCTCCATTCATCTCTCTCTAGCCATCCTTGCATCACTATCTCTCTGTCTCTATCTATATATCTACTTTATATCTTTCCATTCATCTTGATCTTTCCATCCATACATAGCTCTCTATCTATCCATTCATCCCTAACTATCTCTCCTTTCATATTTCTCTATCTATCTATGTATTGATCTATTATCTACCTATTTTTCATCCATCTTATCATGTGATTTGACTTCTAAACAAGTGGCCATGGACTTGTTCACAGATCAAATGAAAATTTTCTTTCATCTCTGAATGTACATTTCATTCATTTGTGAATACGACATAATGATAAAAATTACAGTTTTGCAGCTTTTTAAAATTAAAAGCCCAGTTGTGTGCACACCTGCTCAAATAAAATAACTCCACTGCAGATACCTGCAGTGCACAGGTAAATGGCTAGCTCCCAGGAAGGGCGCAGCTGTTTTATCTCTGTGTGTATTTTGTCTACCATGAGGCACAAGTTGTTACAACATTGTGCCATGGACAGCTTATCATGAGTTGTGGGTGCTTCCGGATTGACTTTTAATTTTTTATTGTATATATTTTTATTTTAGAGTTGTGGAGGGCATGTAAGGGCTTGCTACATAGGCAAATCAAGTGCAGGTGAGGTTTGAGCCTCCAGCAAGCCCTCTCTCACCCATAGTGGATGAGGCCCCCAGTAGAAGGCTGTGTACCCCTTAGCCCTCTCCCTTCCTTAGCAGTGCCCAGTGTTTGTGGTTCCCACCTTTGTGTTCACGTGCCCAATGTGCAAGTCCTGCTTATGAGTGAAAACATGTATTCAGTTTTTTGTTTCTGTGATAGTTCACTTAGTATTATGGCCTCCAGTTCACCCATGTCGCTGCAAAGATATGAGTTTGTTCTTCTCTATGGCTGCATAGTCTTCCATCTTGTATATGTACCACATTTTCTTTATCCAGTCCACTTTTGTTGGTCATCTAGGTTGGTTCCCTGTTTTTGTTATCGTGTATAGTGTTGCAACGAGCATACGTGTGCAGGGGTCTTTTTGGTAGAGATTATGTTCTTCTGTGTATATTCCCAGAAGAGGGATGCTGGATTGCATGGAAGTTCAATTTTTAGTTCTTTGAGGAATCACCACATGGTTTTCCACAAAGATTGAACTACCTTCTATTCCCACTGACAGTGTGGAAGTGTTCCCTTTTCTCCACAGCCTTGCCAGCAGCTATTGTTTGTTTGACTTTTTAATGATATCCATTATCATGATGGCTATGTGAGGTGGTATCTCACTGTAGTTTTGATGTGCATTCTTCTGACATTTATTTGATGGTAAGGAAAGGAGAAGTCTTTACACTTTGTTAATTGATTTATCTTGGAAAATTTTTTTGCTACCTATCTTTAAGGTACCTGATCTAGTCTAATTTGGAAATATCTCAGGATTGGAAGGCATCCTTTAATTTAAAAAATCATCATTTACCATGACCTTTCTGCATCTGTGAGGATTAGTTTTTTGTTCCAATGTCATGATGTTGACATGATTAGGCTTCTGAGATTATGTAAGACAGCTGTCATGACTCATTAACCATGACTCTAGCTTCCAAATGTCTCTCAAAGCAGCCTCAATATCTTCTTGGTTGTAATATATAAATATTAGAAAGCTGAGCTAACGACATGATTTGATGTACATGGAAAATAATTTCCACCAGTTTTTGCATTAGGAATTCATGCTTGACTCCATTTGAAAATGGATTCTGCTTTTGAAAAAATGTTTGAAAACAAAAGTTGTAGGCTAGAAGTTGCAAGTTGGCAAACCAAGCATCATCTTTGGTGGCCCATAGACTGATTTTGTTGAAGTAACATTTTAGAAATCAGTTGCTTGAAACAAAAGCACAGGTCAAATAACCAGAAGACTGGACACTATTGTCTGATGTTTGTATTTGACAGTCATCAGCTGGAAGTGAGGACGCCTTGCCTTTTTAGACAGTGTGGGTTTCCCCATAGCTGGGCTTCCCATAAATCTCAGTCCCCTCACATCTCGACTCTTTTGCTCACCTACGTGACCTGTGTGGACACCCACCATGTGAAATGTCATCTCCCAGTGACACTTGTGGTATCCCAAGCAGCACCTGCTGTGGACTTTGCACCAAGCTGTTTAGTGTCTGTGTGTGCACATGTGTGTTGTACAATCACACACTGAACAAGAATGCAGCTTGCTTTTGTGTTTTGGTGGCACCCAGCCCAATCACAATGGGAGTGAGTCCTGTGGTTTGACACCTTGTCAGGGCAGTTGCATATTTGTGCTAGAACACAATTCTGCAGACCTCAAAGTATATTTTAAAAAATCAAAGGAATGGAAACTGTTTACCAAATGTGAAAGGGAGGTTTTTCTCATGTGTGGAGCAGGAGTAGCAACCCGTCACACCTGCCCGTCAGCTGATGTTTGCCCTCAGGCAAAACTCTGCCATCGAGGTGTTTGGAAAACATTGTCCAGACAAACCTGCCATAAAATGGCTACCCAGATGTTCAGCTGCCTTTTAGCAAAACAGACGCTTCCTAAAATTCACTAAAATCAAAGACCTTTCCTCTCTCTTGGTGTTTCCTTTGTGTCCTCATCTGAGTGCACACAGACCCCAGTGACTCAGAAGCTCTGGAGCCC
>CAUYQG010053354.1:0-14058 GCA_963574415.1 Tarsius wallacei
TTTGGGAGGCTGAGGTGAGTGGATTGCCTGAGCCCGTGGGTTCGAGACCCGCCTGGGCAACTTGGCAAGCCCTCATCTCTACAATAAATAAAAAACCAGCCAGGCATGGTAGCACGGGCCTGTAGTTCCAGCTACTTGGAAGGCTGAGGTGGAAGGATCGCCGGAGTCCAGCAGGTCGAGGCTGTGGTGGCCGGGAGCAGCCACTGCACTCCAGTCTGGGTGACAGAGTGAGACTCCAACTCAAAAAAAAGAAAATAAAAAATAAAAATAACATGCATCAAAAAACTAGTGTGACATTAATAAAGGTACTTAACCTGTCTGAGTGCCACTTTTCTCACCTGTATAGTGGGGATCACAGGCCTACTACATCAAGTTGTTAGGAGAGTTAAATACACCAAAATATTTAAACATGCATGTGACTGGCCCAAAATGTTGGCTGAAGCCTGTAATCCCAGCATTTGCAGAGGCTGAGGGAAGTTGATTGCCTGAGCCCATAGGTTCAAGACGAACCTGGGCAACTTGGTGAGACCATGTCTATACTATAAATAAAAAAGTAGCCGGGCGTGGTGGCACGGTCCTCTGGTGGCAGCTACTTGGAAGATTGAGGCAGAGGGATCACCAAACTGGGTGAAAGAGTGAGACTCCAACTCAAAAAAAAAAAAGCACCTGTTACTGTAAGTGTCCATAATATAAACAAAGTACTATCAGACATCAAATAACATGATAGAAATAATGTAGAAGAGACCAAAGTTAAGATGCCCAACTTTATAAACAATCTAGCAGCGAGAGGATATGCAAGTAACTAGAATTCTTCACTGCTCCATTGGAGATAAACTTTGGGCTACAAAATAAATTCATGGGGATCTTGCACTGATTTAGATATTTAGGGTGGAATTTCTAAAGATTTTTGGAAATATTATTATGCACTTACTCTCAGAAAACTGGAACAAATCTGAAGTCCAGCTACTCCAGAGAATGGGTGAGCAGAGGAGGGTCAGAGGCACAAAATGTAAGTGAAAGACTTCAAACCACAAGGAGAACCCTGCTCTGTAAATAGCAGCTGTGACTGGCCAGGTGCAATGGCTGAAGCCTGTAATCCCAGCATCAGGACCAAACTTCTTAGACAGGCACTGTGGAGACTTAGAGCACAGTGTACCTTTGAGGCCACATGGCCAATAGCAGTGCATCTGAACAGAGACACAAGACTCTCCTTTACACAAAAAAATTAGCTGAGTATGGTGGTGTGTGTCTGTAGTTCAGTTACTTGGAAGACCTGGGTGCAAGGAATGCTTGAACTGAGCAGGCCAAGGCTGTAGCAGCCATTAGCATACCACTGTACTCCAGCCTGGTTGATAGGAAGAGACTTTGACACAAAAATAAAAATATGGCCTGGCAGGGAGCATGCCACTGCACTCCAGTCTGGGTGACAGAGTGAGACTCCAACTCAAAATATATATATATATGGCTGGGAATGGTAGCTCAAACATACAATCCCAGCACTTTGGGAGGCCAAGGCAAGAGGATTGCATGAACCCACGAGCTTGAGATGAGCCTAGGAAACATGGCTACACCTCATCTCTACAATTAATCCAAAAATTAGCCCTGTGTGTTGACGTGCACCTGTAGTTCCAGCTACTTGAAAGACTGAGGCAGAAGGATTGCCTGAGCTCAGCAGGTCCACACAGCAGTGGCTGTGATCTTGCCACTGCACTACAGCCTGGGTGACAGAGTGAGACTTCAACTCAAACCCCCCCAAAATACTCTCACATAAAGCAAAGAATGATATTACATGATGATAAAAATGATAAATTTATTAAGAATCAACAGCAGTTACAAATGTCTATGTAACTGGTATCAAGGTTCCCAAGTATATGAAGCAAACATGGTAAAAAATAAAGCAAAATATACACAACAACACAGTAAATTTGAAACAACTGAACACAGCCAAGCTCGGTGGCTCAGCCTGTAATCCTGCGCCTTTGGGAGACTGAGGTGAGTGGATTGCCTGAGCCCGCGGGTTTGAGACCTGCCTGGGCAATTTGGCGAGACCTCATCTCTACAATAAATAAAAAAAATCAGCTGGGCGTGGTAGCGCGTGCCTGTAATTCCGGCTATTCAGAAGGCTGAGGTGGAAGGATTGCCGGAGCCCAGCAGGTCGAGGCTGCGGTGGCCGGGAGCAGACACTGCACTCCAGTCTGGGCGACAGTGAGACTCCAACTCAAAAAAAAAAAGAAATAATTGAACACCACTTTTATTAATGAATAGAGATGCCAGATGAACTATCAATAAATAAACAGAGGCACTCTACAACACTAGAGACAATTTAGACTGAGAAGTTTTACAGAACACTCAACACCAGCATACACTCTATATTCAACTGCACATGGCACACTCTCCAAGATACAAAACATATGAGGGCACAAAACAAGTCTCAGTACATCAAAAAGACCAAAATTAGCTGGGCATAGTGGCTCACACCTGTAATCCCAGCACTTTAGAAGCTGGAGTCAAGAGAATTGCCTTAGTTCACAGGTTTCAGACCAGCCTGGGCATCATGGCAAGACCTTGCTTCCACAACAAATAGAAAATTATCTATGCATGGGGTTGCATGCCTGTAGTTCCACTTACTTGGAAGGCTAAGGTGAAAGGATCACCTGAACCCAGCAGTTTGAGGCTGAGGTGGCCATGAACATGTCACTGCACTTCAGCTGGAGTGGCAGAGTGAGACTCCGATTCAAAAAAGAAAAAAAGAAAAAGAAAAATTATACAATGCATTTATTTCTGACCGTAAGGAAATGAAAATAAAATTTCAAAGCTGAAGAAAACCAAAGAAATCAAAAAATACATGCAAGTTAAGCACCATACTCTTATGTTCTTGTTTAAGAGTCAGGAGATTTATTCTGGGTGTAATGGATCATGCCTGTAATCCCAGCACCTTGAGAGGTTGAGGTAGGTGAATTGTTTGAGCCCAGGAGATTGAGACCATCCCAGGCAACATAGCAAGACCTTAATCCCCCCAAAATAATAAATAAATAAATTAGCCAGATGTTGTGATGTATGCCTGTCATCCCAGCTACTCAGTAGGCTGAAGGGGATGAGTTGTTTGGGAAGGCATGATGAGAAAACCACTAAAAAAAGTCAGAGGATTAATAGCATTAAGATGTCAACTCTACCCAGAGTGATATATAAATTTATTGTAATTCCTATGAAAATTTCAGTGATACTTTTCTTTGAAAAAAAAATTTTTTTTTTTTTTTTGAGTTGGAGTCTCACTCTGTCACCCAGACTGGAGTGCAGCGGCCACTCCCGGCCACCACAGCCTCGACCTGCTGGGCTCTGGCGATCCTTCTGCCTCAGCCTTCCAGGTAGCTGGAATTACAGGCACGCTCTACCATGCCCGGTTAATTTTTTGATTTATTGTAGAGATGAGGTCTCGCTTGCCCAGGTGGTTCTCGAACCCGTGGGCTCAGGCAATCCACTCACCTCAGTCTCCCAAAGGCACGGGATTACAGGCTGAGCCACCGAGCCCGGCTCTAAATATTTTCAATGTCTATTCTTATTTATTTTTGTTTTTAATAACTCAATGTATTTATTAAATACTGATAGGTTTTGAGCATTCATTTACCTTCTCAATATACTTCTTAAAATTTTAAGCCTTGTTCCCTAATTCTGGTATCTTGGTATATAGTGACTATCTATGCACTTTCTTGTTGTATTTTTTTATAAGTGTAACCAATTTTGACCTTGTTCTTTCTTTACATTTATTTTAAAAACTATGTTAAGTGAAAAAAGCCAGGCACAGGAAGACAAATACCACATGATGTCACTCGCATGTGAAAATATAAAAATGTTGATATCATAGAAGTAGAGAGTAGAGTGTTGGTTACCAGAGACTGGGTCTGCAGTGATAGAGGCATTAGGGAAGACATTGGTCAAAAGACACAAAATTGTAGTTAGACTGGTGGAGTAAATTCAAAAGATTATTGTACAACAGAGTAACTATAGTCAATAGCAATATACCGCATTCTTTCTTTTTTGTTTTATTTAAGAATATTTCTTTATTTTTTTTAATTTTTAAAATGTTTTATTTTAAAATTGGGGTATAATTCAGGGTTACAAATGGTCATTATGCAGGTACCCTTGCTGATGAGATGTGCCCCCCACCGTGGCAGTTTCCCACTACTGCCATGCATATTGGTTGGCTCAGTTTGGCCATTCCACAATAGAAATCTCTTTCAAAACATCATGTTTTACACAATAAATATAGACATTTTACCTGTCAGTTAAAATACATGAATTCAATAAAAAATATACAAAGATTCTAATTCAAGTATATTTTATTCTCACACTGAACTCTCACCATTATGGACTCTTGTTAGAGCTATGTTTAAAGAACTTGTCTATGTCACCTGATATTATTCAATTCTCCTCCATAATTTCTCTCACTCTACTTTCTTTGTTCTTCTTTTCCTCTTTGTCCCTATTTTTGCAAGTAATATTGTAGTTTAAGAGTTAGCATAGGAATATGAAAATATTACATGTCTGTTGTGTGTGTGTGTGTGTATGTCTTGTGTGTGTGTTGCTCTGTCTTATAAAACAGTGGAGAAAGAACGGTTGAATTCTGTTGGGTTCTCTCTGTTTATAAGTTCTAGAAGGAACTGGTCAGCACCAGATTGTGCAACACTGCTTTAGGTACAAAGAACTACAAATGCATGCTTTCCAGGAGCACTTGAGACCCACTAGCAGCTGTATAAAGAAAGGGTGTTCTGTGATAGCGCTAAAGAAAAAAAAAACATTATTCATGACATTTATTAAGATGGTAAGGAATATTTTATTCAAGGGAGGCTACTACAATGGGTTTTTTGTTATTGGGAGAGATTAGGGTTAACTCTCAATACAACAAGGCAAAGGAAATTTATAGCCAAGAAACGGAGTTGAGGAGGGGATCAGTGGATGGAAAACTACTAGCAGTGAACATCAGGGCTGGGGGATTCTTGCTAGACATACTCAACAGGATTCTTGCAGAAAGAAGGCCAGGGAGATGGTTGATTGATGAATGAGGGTAGGTAATGGGGAACTTGATTAAATATCAAGGGAGGGGGATTTCCACTAAACTGGCCCAGTAAAATTATTTTGAAAACGTACTTAATGGGCCAAGCACAAAGTTCAAGGTAGGGCCCAATAAAAAATGGAGCTCAGAGGAGTCTGACTAAAGTTTAGTCAAAGAAGAGAGTCTTTGTCAATAGTTTTCATGAAATATTTTATAGAGAAGAGAAGGAGCCAATCGTTATGTATATGGGAGAACATGAATGGCATGTCTCATGTCAGTGCTCCTACGTGAAGTGATAATCATTAATAACTTCTGAGATTGGTTTCCTTGCTTGAGCAAAGGCAAAAGGTGATACAGTAGTCTGCAAAGTCTGCTTAAAACACTGAGCACAAGCTACTACATACATGTTCATACATAGAGACCCATATACATATGCACCTACACATACCCTGTTTAACATCTTCTGTTCTGGATGTAGGAAGTAGCATATTAAAAAAGGACATGGCTGGGTTCCATTGCTCAGCCTGTCATCCCAGCACTTTGGGAGGCCGAGGCGAGTGGATTGCCTGAGCCCATAGGTTCAAGACCAGCCCGGGCAACTTGGCAAGACCTCCTCTATAATAAATTAAAACTTAATAATAATTGGGAGTGGTAGCACGCACCTGTGGTTCCGACTACCTGGAAGGCTGAGGAATAAGTATCACCAGAGTCCAGCAGGTCGACACTGGGGTGGCCGTGAGCATGCCACTGTACTCCAGCTTGGGTGACAGAGTGAGACTCCAACTCAAAAATAAAAAAAGGGACACAGCTCTGGTTATGAGTCTATATACAGGGGACTGCCAAAAAATGCATACACACTTTAAGTACAACATATGCTCAAAAGATGGCACTAATCAAATGAATGCTAACATCACCATGCGACAGGAAGGAGAGTCAAAGAAAATGGCAGTGGCATGATTGAGTTAACGTCATACTACAAATTGCTACTGTAATTTAATTCAACTTCGAAAAGCTATACATAGATAACATATCTTAAAATGTATATACATTTTGGCATCCCCTGTCTATAAACTGATGTGATAATGTAACAAACATCCATAACTGCAAGTCAACTTTCTGTTATTCTTAATCCTCTGCTCTCTGATCCTATTTGTGAAGGCTACCAATTTGACAAGTGGTAGCCACAAATCTCATATTTTATTTGTTTAAATCTCAGGCAATAACTTGTTTACTCTTATGTATTAATTGCTAGAACCTGAAGGAGTAATTGTATTGCTTGAGTGAACTGATGAGTAATTAACCTTGGAGAACATCTTGAGTACTAGCCTCTGAAATATGTACAACTGTCCCAGACACAAACACCGTAAGAGTTGTTGGTCAGAGATGACAGATTGCATAACAGAAGACAATCTCTTGGATCCACTTTTTGGATTCACTCTGGAGGTAGATGTCAACTTGTCAATTCTGCTTTGAAAACAAGAAGAAGATGGACTGAAATTCTGTTCAGGCCACAACATGGTGAATCCGTTTTTTTGTCTGTTTGTTTGTTTCTGAATCATATAACATATTCTTGTTGAAACAAGAACAAGTGATTTCAACTAAGTATCCTAAATATCATCTTATTGAAGTGACTAAAACTGGACTTGTTACTTTAATTTTCAGTAAGCCCATATGGGGAGTTACAGATTCTGAAGGTTTTGAGCAAATTCCTAAAAGGAAAGACTTTTCCCATTGTAAATCATTTTGCCTGTTAAATCAAAACCTACCAGGGGGAAAAAGTATTAATATGGTTGAGATAAATTAAAAGTATTCAGGAGAACATAACTTAATGAGAGATGATGAACAAGAGACTTATTTTGATGAATTGTTAGAAATGACAAGTCTAAACAATGAACAAAAAGCTGTATTTTATGCCTCAGAGAGGATGATTTATGTATTCACAGGTAAAAGCAGGAATATTGTCACCAACCCAGAAGAAAATTTATAATAATATTTGAGAAATCTCTTCTGAAGGGTATGGCAGTAGATAGACATATGTAGGTGTAATATAGCTGTTGAAATTCTTTCTAGAACAATATAAAATAAAAATTAGTAAATAGACCAGACATATCAAATATGTAAGTGGGCTATTTTATTAGAAGAATGAGTCGACATCTTTTCATCTGTCAAAATATATTCCAACTATTAATTTTCCTTGTGCTTCTTGCGATGAAAATTAACAGGAGTAGTGTTAACAATCCCAACGCATTTACTGAGTATCTACACTATACCAAATAATTGTTTGGATTTCTAAGCCACAAACAAAAATTACAGCATTCACTCCTAAGAATCTTACAATAGAGCAAGTAAACCTGCATCCAGACAGAGCAAGACAATTATACATGCCCCCTGCTGTAAATGAGAAAGGATAGGAAGTAATGAGAGTGTAGTGGATGGAGCTCTCATATCTGGTACGGGGGATCCAGACAGGGCTTCCCAGAGGAATGGAGTGCAAGTACTATGGGGCTTTGGAGAATAAATAAATAGATGCTCACAATTGATGTTATTTTGCAAGTATATTTCCAACTGTGTTCTGCAAGTAAAAGGCACAGGTGATGTTTTTCTAGAACAAATTAAAAACTAATTTTGAGGTAAGTAATGATATCCTTCTACTTGTGTGAAGTCAAATGTTGTTAAAAATGAAATAGCTACATCCAGAAAAGAATGAAATAGAAAAACTCAAGCAAAACTGCCCAAAGAGAGACAGGTTTCTCCTTTTCATTCTCTTTCTTTCTTTCTTTCTCTTTCTTTCTTTCTCTTTCCTTCTTTCTTTCTCTCTCTCTCTCTCTCTCTATATATATATATACATATTTGTATATATTATATACATGCTATATATTATATATGTTATATATATCTGATACTAGAAATTAAAAAGACATAAAATATAAAGAGAGTAGTGACTTTTTAAACCTTTATGCAAATACAATGAATGACTTAATTTCATTAAATTATAAAATGCTTATGTAATGACAATTCTCTAAAAATAAATGAACAAGCATATGACAAAATTATCTCAGGAAGAAATAGGACACTTAATTGGACTAATAGACATTAATTAAATTAAATAAGGGGTCAAAATCTCCCCTTTTCCTTAGGCTTCAGTTACACCAGGTCCAGATGCTACTTCAAGCAAGTTTTAACAAACTTCCCCGAACAGCTTATCTCTGTCCTTCACAAATTTTTCTAGAGAACAGAAACAAAAAGAAAGGCATTCAACTTATTTTATTAGGTTTATATAATTAAAATGCCAAAACTAGACAAGGATGGCAACTTTGGAAATTAGCAATAGAAAGAAAAATTCTTATATTTACTAAAATCCTACACAAGAAAGCATACTTAATGGTGAGTACTTGGAATCTTTCTTATACAACAACAGGATTAAGATAGATATATCGACCTTTGTTACTATCTTTGTGTCTTTAAAATTTGGTTTCACAATGTTTCTTCCTCTTTTCTTCTGAAAATCCTACTAAGCACAGCCTGAAACTTTGCCTTACATGTTCATTTTCTTAATGCTCTTTTTTTCAGGCTTTTCTTCTCTTTCATTTTGTTTGTACTGCAAAAATACTCACATGTGTCTTCAGGCACAATTATTCTTTATATGGCTTATCAGTCTTTTTTATTTTTTCCAAAACTGTCTCTTGAAATTTTTTTCTGTTTGTTATTTATTTGGGTATTTGTAGAATATTTATTTTTTAAATTATTTCTTTTTTATCTATAATACACTGTTTTTATTGTTCAATGTCTATTCACTCTTTAAGTCATTGGACACTTTAATTTTCATCAGATTATTCTATTGTTTCAATGTCACGGGATTCAAATTTTCTCATTTTTAAAAATATACTGACCTCCCATTGTTGTATTTTGTTTTTGTTTATTTTTGGTTGGTTTGTAAGTTCTCACTCTATCTCATTGCAATAGTAGTTATGTTTTTCTGGAGATTCTGCTTGTCCAGATAGGTGGGAACATTCCTATAGCGTCAATTCAAGATACTTTTGTTTAACATCACAGGACTCACTGGTACAAAACAGGTTTTCTTATTTTATTTTATTTTATTTTTGTCTTAAAGTTCTAGAAACATGAGGTTGGTATGAATTTAGATTCTATTCTATGGTACAAGCCAGAGGGATCAGATTCTTCTGGATATCTCTTATTCCCTGAACCCTGAGTGGGGGCAATCTTCCACACTGCTCCCCAGGACTGTTTATCAAAGTTTTAAGTCCCCCTTTCAAGTGGGCTAATCTTAGATACAACTGATACATGCTCTTGACTTAATTTCCTTCTTTATCTGAACAATAAGACAATTTTCTTTTGTCTCATTTTGATATATTATATAATATTTGTCCTATTACTTCTACTATGTCTATGTTTTGGTGGTGGCTTTTGTATCAGCTGTGACTGCCATATTGAACAAATAATACATATTAGACCATTTGAAGTTACTTACAATCGAACAGCCAAAATTCGATTATAGTTATTTGGCCAGTGATTCTGAGAGGATAGGAGTGTAGTCACTCTGACTCTAATAAATCTAAAGCTACAGAGATGATTTTTGTGGGCTATTTTCACAGTGTCATAACTTTTAAAGAAGTAAAAGGTTTTGTTATTTCTCAAAGACAAATCACTCCCCTCTCTAATTGCATAAGCTTCAGGTCAAATAAAACCTGAAACTTCCCCTGGGTATGACTTTTGAGAGTTTCTTTAAATTTTCAAAACAGAAAATTCTAAGCATGCAATCAATGATTACCAACTATAGAACTATAGAAGATGATCAAAATCTTTTTTAAATGGAAATAAAAACACGTGATGAGGAATGAACACTAAAGGTGGCATGATTCAAAGAGCTATTTTTAGGAATGATATCCCAGAATAAGTTGAAGTCTCAAGACAGGGTGGGGGGAAAGGGGGAAGGGTGGGACTGGCAGTAGTGGGAAACTGCCAGGAGAGTATGTGCACCTCATCAATAAGGGTACCTGCATAATGAATATTTGTATACCTAACACTGAATTGTACCCTACATCTTTAAAATTAAAAAAAGAAGTGATTTAATTAATTTAAGAAAATACACACACAATAAACATGTGTGTACAGGTGTATTTTTTTGGTAGGGCGAGCTGTCCATTGAAAGTGAATTTAGCCAGGTGCGGTAGTTTAAGCCTGTAATCCCAGCACTGTGGAAGGCTGAGGCAATCCAGTATGGACAACTTGGGGAGACTTCGTCTCTACAATAAATCATAAAATGAGGCGGGTGTAGTGGCGCATGCCTGTAGTTCCAGCTACTTGGAAGGTTAAGGCAGAAGGATCACCTGAGTCTAGCAGGTCAAGGCTGCAGTGTCCATGAGCGTGCCACTGCATTCCAGCCTTGAGACTCCAACTCAAAAAAAAAAAGGAAACAAAGTGGATTTGATGAAGAAAACGGACATATACATGATGGAGTATTGTGTGGCCACAAAGAACAAAATCGTGGCCTTTGCAGCATTTTGGATGCATTGAAGACTCTCATATTAAGTGAACTTTCTCAGAAACAAAGAACTGCATATCACCTATTCTCATTCATAATTGAGCCCAGAGTACTAGTCACTTTAGGACAAGGGTGGGATTTGCAGTTGCTGGTTACTGCTAGGGAAGGGAGGGAGGGAAAAGAGTAGAGGGAACATGACAATACAAAGAGTAATTAGTCAGCTCCCAGGTGGTGTGAGGGCCACCTGAAAGCCCAAAGGTCACCTGCATGCTACCTACTTTTGTAGTAAATCCTCACTTGTGTCCCACAACCCTATGATTAATAAATAAATTACAAAACAGAAAAGATACAAGTTATGCCTCTATTAAAAGTTATGTTCATAATTAAAAAGAGAAATAGAAAGACAGCAACATAAAGAGAAGACACACTTACTTAAATACAGATTTAGTTCAATCTTCTAGAGTCAGAAGAATAATCTTTGTTATAAAAGTGCATTGGAGGTCCCCAACAGATGACAAAATAATCTAAAATTTCCAGTGAGCAAGTCAGGAAGATGCACATAATAAGATATTAAAGACACTGCAAATGTAGTGTTGTAGTCTGAAAAATTATGAAAACGGGAGAGAAAAAAAGAGCTCAGAAAACGGAAGACAAAACTAATTTTTCAAAATGAGGTGAGAGAAAAGATGTTATTTGAGAAAGATCGCAATCTGGGTCAATAAACTATGCTAGCAATACTCCAAATCATCAAAGAATTCAAATAGATTTTTATTTTTATTTATTTTTTGAGTTGGAGTCTCACTTCGTCGCCCAGGTTGGAGTGCAGTGGCATGCTCACAGACAGCCCAGCATCGACCTGCTGGGCTTCAGCGATTCTTCCACCTCAGCCATCCAAGTAGCTGGAACTACAGGCACACATTACCACTAAGTATATCATAATCCTTATGATCTAGCTGAACTCAGCTACAGTACATAATGACAAAGTTGACTCGTTCATATTTTGAATGAGATTGCTATAAGACTTTTGGTATGAGTAGATTAACCATATTCACACCAAGACAAGGATAGCATGGGATCTTACAGAAGTTAGGTAAAATCAGGGTAAAAACAACATGAGGTGATTTGAAGAAGCCTATTTACTATGAATTAAGTTAAGTTAAAACCTGGGGAAAGCTTCTGGTGGAACAGCACGTAGCTCTGTTTTAGGTTTTATAATAGTATTTTGGGCGTTTCGGGTTTTTATTTTGTTTTGATTTTTGAACTTTTTCCCCAAATGTAAAAACATTGAAGGCCAAGTTATCAAATTTGTAAGTGAAACAAGCTAAAGAAAAAACCAATTTAGTAGTCAACAAGATCAACTTTCACTTTTTGGGGTCAAAACAAAAGAGATAAAATTAGAAAAGGTCATGAAAGTCTTTCCTTTGATGTCCAAGAATATGCAGGGTGAAGCATACTAGCTTTATGTGGCATTTGTGAAAATACAGATTCGGCATAACAAATTAATGATACTTCTGGAACAAACTTTAATATGTGAGAAAATGCCCTAACCACACACAAGGAAGTCTTTTTGTTGTTGCAATGCGCAGACCACGTCTAGGTCGTGGGTTCATGGTCATGGGTTCATGGTAATAGCAACATTGAAGAAGTAGAGAATATCGTAGCTAGGGTAAGAGAGAGCATGGATATTCTTATTCTTTTATGTAGGGGGAGGTGGGGTCAGATATGAATGCCACACACAATGTTTAAGACATTATTTGTGTTGATCACTTAGTCTAAAAAAAGATCAAGAAGAGATATCACAAAGTTTTTAAACATGAAAAAAAAATCAGGTGGAGTAGGAAGTAGAAAAACTCTTTGCTGAACCCTTTCTCTATCTGAATAATTTACCATTCTTCATAGAGCATAGCAAAGAGCAAGCACTGTGTGAAACTCACTAACAACCCCAGGAATGTTTTCTTCTGCCAACTGTTGTTTCCTAAACAGTCTGCATCAACTTCTGTAGTATAATTTTTATGGCATGTGTACTGGCATTATGTGTTTATGACTGTATTCTTCTGTAGAGTTGAGAGCAGAAACTGTATTTTATTCAAATGTACATGGAATCAAATTTTGGGTTAACTTGAGCCAGAACTTTTAAGCAATTAGAGCTGTTCAACAATGGACTGGAATGTGGTGTTTTAATAGAAAGGACACAGTTGTAAATGTTATAGTGAAATTTCATCTTTCCAGTGGCTGTGGAGAGGGCTTTTCCATCAGAATGGATTGTGAAAGTGGTGGATATTGACAAAATGAAAGAAAACAAAGGTTTTATTTTGACTCTGAAACTCAGTGGTTTCCATTCTATGTCTCGTTCATCTGCTCTTGTTTTCCTATGGTTTCTTTGGCACCCTATTCCCTTCCCACCACCTACAGGATTGTTTTAGTTCATTTGGGCTCCTAATAACAAAATCTTATAAACTTGGCTAGGAAGTCCAAGATCAAGGTACCGGCAGATTCTTTCTCTGATGAGGGCTTGCTTGCTGACTCACAGATGGTGTCTTCTTGCTGCATCTTCACTTGTCAAAAAACCCAAAGGCTCTCTCCTGGCATCTTTTATAAGGACACTAATTTCATTCATGAGGGCTTTGCTTCCAGGACCTAATCAACTTTTAAAAACTCTTCCTCCTAGGCGGACTTGGTGGTTCAGCCTGTAATCCCGCGCCTTGGGAGGCTGAGGTGAGTGGATTGCCTGAGCCCGCGGGTTCGAGACCCACCTGGACAACTTGGTGAGACCTCATCTCTACAATAAATCAAAAAATTAGCCGGGTGTGGTAGCGCGCACCTGTAGTTCCAGCTACTTGGAAGGCTGAGGGGGAAGGATTGCCGGAGCCCAGCAGGTAGAGGATGCGGTGGCCGGGAGCGGCCACTGCACTCCAGTCTGGGTGACAGAGTGAGACTCCAACTTAAAAAAAAATAAAATAATAAAATAAAAACTCTTTCTCTTTTTTTTATAATCAGTATTTTTTATTATGATATTGTGGGGCACAGTTAAGGATTAGGTATACAAATATGCTTCGTTCAGACACCCTTGATGATAAGAGATGTCTCCCCATCCCCAGATAGATATTGAGTACCGTTAATCCCAGCTCCCTTCCCCTCCCCTCCCTATAATTTCCCACCACTGTCATTCATTTTCTTATACTATTACGTTGGATGTTCAAGGTTCACTATATGAGTGAGAACATGTGATACTCCGATCTTTGTTTCTGTGAGAGGTAACTCAGTATTACAGATTCTAGTTCCATCCAAGTTGCTGCAAAATCCATGATTTTGTTCTTTTTTATGGCTGCATAGTATTCCATCGTGCAAATGTACCACATTTTTTTAATCCAGTCCTCTTTTGATGGACAACATGGTTGCTTCCAGGTTCTTGCTATTGTGAACAACACTGCGATAAACATACCTGTGCAGTTATCTTTTTTATAGAGTGATTTGAGTTCTTCAGGGTATATTCCCAGTAGGGGGA
>CAUYQG010053355.1:0-26597 GCA_963574415.1 Tarsius wallacei
TTTTTTGTTTTTATATAACAAAGGCAGTTTTAATGAACTTTTATCTCGTTATACTGTTTTACCAATAGTGGTTTAAATATTAAAATGAAGGGTAAAATAGTAAGTTTTATTCTTTTTCAGGCCAATAATTAATACTGCTCAATTCGCTCATTAGTCTGATTTTAAAATTAGCATTTGGTTAAGATAAAACTTACTGATAAGAGATGTTGACCTCTTTGATAAGCAAGCACATTTTTGATGTTTTGTGAAAAGATAAGGAGACAATTACAAAGTTTTAGGAACAAGAAGAAATTAGACCATCTTAGCATAAATTTGGCTAATTCAGAATGAAACAATAGTATTGTTTTAACATTTTGAAACATCTGTGGCCTTGAGTTCAAGAAAAATGCAGCACGTATGTTAGTGATATATTATTTATGGAGGAACGAATTTCACTTTTGTGTTTTTTCTTAACCTTGTTTTAATTGATCAAATAATTTAAGGTATAGTTTCCCTTTATGTTTGAATTAACTCCACTCATTTAATATCATTCTTTCATCTCTGTTTTCAACTTATCTTTATTTATCACAGATGTAAATATAATGAAATAAAATATAAATTCCACCACACCAAAAGAGCAGTAATCTGTATAATATAGTTATATTTTCCTAGCTGTATAGCTAGCATTACTAGTGTAGAAGCTGGCTTCCCCGTTGGTATCTATCCCTGCGTCAATGATGTGGTCACCTATACCAGCCATTGTGATGGTGGACATGACTGGCCAGTCAAGCATGGGCCATTAATCTTGATTGTGTTGATACAGGCATACGTTTCCTTGAAAATCATGTTGAAAGATAAAATGGTTAGCCGAGCATGGTGGCATGCACCTGTGATTCCAGCTACTTGGAAGGCTGAGGCTATGATTGTGCCATTGCATTCCATCCTGGGCATCAGAGTGAGACTCCAACACAAAAAAAAAAAAAAAAAAAGGAAGAAAGGGATTGGCAGTAGCCAGATACTGCCAGGGGAGGGGCGTGGCACATAACTTCAATAAGGGCACCTGATCTCAAGTCAGGCGAAGTGGGGACCAAAGGAAGGCCCAAACTTTACTTGTACGATGACCACTTGTATTCCTAATCCTGAATTGTACTCCACATCTTTAAAAAAAATTTTTTTAAAAGAATGGCAAAATGGGCTGCTTCTTTTAAATACATTCTGATGTATTTCAGGAGTGATTATGGGAAATACTATTTTATAGTTTTATTTTGTCAATGGAATTTTAAAAGTGTTGACAATGACTTTAATATATTTTTAAGTAAAAATAATATATGATCTCTAATAAATGTATCAATATTGTATCTTTATGAATAGCATATTTAAAAGCATGAGATTCTAGTTTTTTCTATATGATTCATCTTTTTCCAAATCTTCAGAAATATACCATTTCAAAAGAGATAACAGTCTTTGGGTGAGATTACTTGAAGCACATTGGTTGCTGTGTTAAGAGTTTTATATATTGTTATGGGTTCATGTATCATAATCAAATAAGTTTTTTCATTTGCATGATTTCTTCACTGTTTGAAAGATAAATATAACCTTAAAATAATAATAATTTTTATTAATTATAATGAGGAGCAAATTTAAAAATAAAATTTGTGCATATATACTGACTTTTGACATTTCATTTCAAAAGAACCATCTTCAACAAGGTAATTCATATAATCTCTTTATTTGGAAATAAATTTTAAATTAATAAGATCGAGTAAATAGTGGTCAACTTGACTACATAGCATTTAGTGTTTCTGTAGCACTTAGTAGTCATGCAGTACATTTGATCTTTTAAAATGCTTTAGCAGTAGTAAGTTACTCTCCTTGTCAATACTCCTCTAAGGAAATAAGCAAATATTACTAAGAATCTATTTGTCTCATTTAAATCACAATCACCTAGTTGGGACTACCCTTTTGTATTTCATTTGTTCCAGGAAAATCTAACTGCTTTTGGAATATAAATGCACGTTATTTACCTCCACTGCTGATTTATTTGAGCAGTTGGTTCTATAAGACTGCCTCTGCATAGCTTCCTTAAGTCATGCAACACTAATTTGAGGCTAAGACATATAGTACCTGTCAGAGCCAGTACCCAATAAATGTTTCCTAATAATCTTGACATAACACTGGTAATTCCTTCGGAATATAAATAGTTATTCCTGATTAGTGGAGCACATTTCAAATGATTTAGGTTGAGATTTTAGTTATGTTTTTGCTGAATAATATTGAGTTCTGTTTTTGCTCTTATTTTTAGTGTTAAGAAGAGTATTTGAATTTGGGTTTTTTAGCCTTTTTTTTTTTTTTTCTAACTCTTCAATGATAATTGTAAAGTGCCTGCCATCTGAAGATGTTCTAGTACTCGGAAATGCTATTTAAAGATGAGATATAAATAGGTTCAGAATGAACAGTGCAAAATTAGAAAAATTTTTAAAAGACTTTATACTTTACCCTCTGATTAAGCTGAATCTGAAATACTAATATAACAACTTATGATCTCTCTGGTGCTTTACTCCTTTCAGAATTTGCTCGGATTATTTTGTATCTCACAATAGCCCTTTGGTAGAGTATTTATCAATACCCCCTATTTAAGCAGGGAGAGCCAAAGTTTAGAAATGTGAAGTGAATCCCTAAAACAGGATTTAGAACCACAATCTCTGATTTCATGTGCAAGTCTGCGCCTTCCATTTTACACCAGTGGTTTTCACCTGTTGGCTCAGAATCCACTGAAAGAGAAAGATTTGCGGAGGCCAGAGTCACTGACAGAAAATGAGCATTGTGAGATGTGAAACAAATAACAGTTCTCACACATGTGTACTATTGGGTTTAATTATGTGTGATATAATACAAATTCATTTAAAAGCACAACTGAATCAGTAATAGTTTAGTTGCCTTCGTGTATTTTCCCAACAAATACCAGAAGTATAGCTTTTATCAAGTGCAGCCTCGGGGTTCATAGATCATTCCTTTGAAGTTAGCCATGCCTGCATTTCAGTCCCTGCCCCGGGGCTTCTGGCAACTTTGATGTCAGATATGTTCCTTAACCTCTCTGGGCCTCTATTTTCTAATCTGTAAAATGTAGATAATACTGGAACATAGTTCATAGGATCTCATGAGAATTATATGAGATTTTACATGAAAGCACTAAAAATGCTGCCTGCCATTTAACAAATACTCAAAATTGCCAAATATTATTTTAATTATCAATAGCATCATTATTATACTGTATAGTTGCACGAAATGTTCTGATTTTTTAAGAGATATTTTTACACTTCAAAGATGACAGCCACTTCTCTATATCTGGGAGTCTCTTTATTTTAATTAAAATTGGGCAACTTGGTGAGACCTCATCTCTACAATAATCAAAAATTAGCCAGGCGTGGCAGCTCACGCCTATAGTTTCAGCTACTTGGTAGTCTGAAGCAGAAGGATCGCTGGAGCCCAGCAGGTAGAGGCTGCAGTGGCCGGGAGCGGCCACTGCACTGTGTCTGGGCGACAGAATGAAACTTCATGTCTAAATAAATAAATAAATAAATATCATTTTGATGATTATATCAGAGTACAAACAGAGAGCAAAGACAGCGGGCTCCCATTCTAATTTATAATACATATTACACGGCTCATGATTGTGTGTATTTTCAACAGAATTCATCTTTTAATTCAGTAATTACTTCTAACGGCTTACAAGATGGGGGAGGCAAATAAAAAGCTGGAATTATCTTTTTGGAGGGCCAACCCCTTGTAGTACACTTGAAATTTGTTCCTCCACATCAAACAGTCAACCAAAGTTTTTATCTGGAAGTTTTGAGAAGGTTGTGTCATGATTTGCGAAAGAAACGGCCCAATTTGTGGCAAACAGGTGACTGGTTCTTCCACTATGACAACGCACTTGCCCACACCATGCTGAACATTCAGCAGTTTCTGACCCAAAACTGCATGACCCCGGTGCCCCACCCTCCCTATTCATCTGATTTCTCCCTGACTGACTTTTTTGACGTTTCCCCTGATGAAAAAGTCCTCAAAAGGAAACATTTTGCTGATGTCCAAGAGGTGAAACAAAAAATGGCGGAAGCACTAAGAGGCATCAAAATTGACAAGTTCAAAAATGGTTCTGAGCAGTGGAAAAGCATTTCGTACTTTGAAGGCAACAAGTTTAAACATGTAAGAATAAATACACAATTTTTTATAAATAAATTCCATTTTTGGGGGGGGATCTCCACTCATAATTAGGGAAAACTATCTTCCAATAGCAACATGTAAGTCACTTCAATGGATCAAGGTCTCTTCTTAAACAGGTCTCTTAGTTGGACGCATGAAAAATTAGAAAACTAAGCACTGTTAATGTATGTGTTCTCCCACATTGGTGATTTTTATGTTATTTGAATACAAGAGTTTGTAGGCTGGAAAAGAATACATATGCTTCTTATTTTATACATGGCACTGCAAAATTAGCAAGTCAGCACACTTTGTAAAGATGCATAACATGAAACAGAAAGACCTTGGGGACTTGGGGGAAGAAGTAGAAACAGACCCTGCCCTTTATATTCAATGCGAAAATATTTTATTTGTGCCAACAAAGTATTACTCATAAGACAGTTCCAGAGCTGTCACATTTGAGATAAATTTCACATCTTGCCTCAACCTTGCATTTTCCCCTGAAGGTGGGATAATTTAAAAATAAATGCACAGAAAACATTCAATTGGGAGCACCCGTGAAACCAGCTAACAGTCATGTCCCCCGGATTCTCCTTGATATGTATTCATTTTTGTCACCTGCTCTTACAAATTAGTATCCACTTTATTCTGAAATGTTCACATTAGCAAAAGTTATAGGTACAAAGAGTGTCACAAAAAGAAAACCCAGTCATTCCAAGAAGGCTCCTGGCGACATGAGAGAGAGATGCTGTCTGGCAGTCCCAGTGTGAGCTCACTCCTTCCTTGTGTATCTGGCACAGCTGCTCAGGTCCCTCCCAGCCTACCTGGGGACAGATGCCTGCTTGTGTCAGGCAAGATGGCCGCCCCGCAGCAAATCCCTCCAAGGCTAGGACAGGACCAAATTAGAGGCGAACATCAGATGCCGTCTGCTGATCCTGCCTCACCAGGGCAGGCGCATATTTCCTGTTCCTCCTCGAGAGACTGGTTCCATCATGGCCATGCACAGAGGATGCCCAGAGTCTCCCAACTCTGCTGCTCTGTTGCGTTTCTTGCCATAAGACCAGGTTTACACAGCGGTTTGGGATTACAATTCTGGTTTATAGTAGTGACTGCTAAAGAAGACAACCGGTGTCTTTGTTCACCTGAGGGGTCTGAGTTTTGGATAAGCAGGTGCAATTGCCACAGGGGTTTGTGGTCAAAGCTACTCTGGTGTGTCCTGTTGTCTTCTGTGTGTTCTGTGTGTTCTGTGTATTAGAATGCAAAGCAAATGGACACAGATGGTGGTTTGATGTCAGCATTGTTTATTTGTTGTTATTGTTGTCTCTAAAATCTATAGATGTATTTCATTATGGAGAGTTAATGTGTTCTTTAAGTTTATTTTAATTTCACTGTGGTTTTCCCAGGCTTTTTAAAAGCGCTGCTTTGTAACCAAAAAAAAATGAAGAATATATTTTAGAATGGATTTTAGTAGATATAATTTTTATCTGAACAAATCATTGCTATAAAAGGAAATGGTAAAGTAGGGAGACATTTCTTGTTAGTTACTTGCTGACTCTTAATTGTTAATATAAACTTGACCCCTTCAGTACATACATCATGTGGGAAGGGTCAAATTCAGTCCTACGCTCTTGTATTTTTCGTCTCCAAAATGCCTCCTGATTCCTGGAAAGAAAAGAATGCACAACCCGGCTCCTGAAGCTTTGAGTCCAAGCGTCTGATGTCATTTCCTACACACTCTTCAGACGATGAATTCCAAAGAAATTCAGCAACATGGCTAAAAATTACATTGGTCTTGTTACCCCGAAGCTTCTTGACCTTGAGAAATACCAACAGTCTCTTCTGGCATGGAGAAAATACAGTCATTTCTGTCATGAAGATTGGAGATCCTTCCTCCAATCTCCACCGATTCAAACATAATTACTGTACCATTTACATGTCACCCAAAAAATGCTACACGAAAAATTGATCTAAATGTGGCCCTTTCAGTTTCATGCCATCTGCATCTTTTAAAATCACTTAGAAATACTCACCAACACAGTTAACCTCTGCTGTCCTGACGTTTCTCAACAATCTAGCAAAAGTCTGGGAACGTATTTATAGAGTGTGTGTGGGCTTTAAAGGGTTAAGTCTGAAACTGAAGAAAATCAGCTTAAATATGTTGTACAACAAAACATGTTATTGCGGGTATTGGAGTGAGGCTATGATAATGAATTTCAGACTCAAATATTTCCTTTGATTGTCACAAAAATATGTGAGGAGCCACGGGTTTGCTTTCAGTGTTCACCATGGAGTTGGTTGTGTTTCATTACCGGGGGCTAATTGCATGAGAACTGCTTTCACATCCAGAAATCCTGATATGGCAAGGAGAATGGGGTAGGGGGGGGACTACCAGGGACCCAGACACCCCATGTGGCTGATTATTTAAAAGAGGAAGGATTAGCTGTGGCCATTGGTATTTAAATACTTTTTGAAGGGTGGCTCAGTGATTGATACTGGTGCCCATAAATCACCCCATCTGAGGTTAAGGCTACTTGTTTCTAAGTACCTCCACAGCTCTTTCCAAGTGGATAGGGAAATTTCTTTGGTGGTGCATAAGAGTTCTCCATTAGATCAGTAAGCAAGTTCAATAATGTCGAACAATCAAACCAGAAGAAAATATGCTATTAATCCGCTTCTTCCAGAGTGTTTATTTATTGTAATCATTCATCACTATAAGCCTGAGAGGCTACTTATAGTTGTTTGTTGTTGTTGTTGTTGTTGTTTAATTGGGTTGAGATGCTATGCGTTAGTTAAACACCACGCGGGACGTGAAGGTGACAAACCCAAGAGAAAGATGGGCACTTTGCCTGATAGAGGATTACAGTGGACGTGAAAGGCTGACCTGCAGTCAGGAAATGTTAATCATTTTTACACCAAAGTGAGTGTAACGTTTCTATAGGGAAATTACTTCAATCTGGTCAGTGCAAGGAGCAGTTTGTATAATCGGATTGCAAATAAGGTTTGATCACATTCCAGCTTAATCTACTCTCTGAGTACCATTTACGGCACTAAATCAAACCCGGGGAAGCTGCCGGCGCGGTTTTACAGTCATTACACCCAAGGGGCAGGGACTTGGTAATAAACAGCAAATAAATTGAAGCACTGACTTGCCTGCTACAGGGCATTTCTAATTATCCTCTAGTTTAGCTGGAAATTGTCATGCTCTCATCACAGCCTATTTTAACTGCTGCTGAATAAGAGTGATACTTTTAGGCTGAATTAATTGGGAATATGGGGGAATGCAGATTGTCCCTCCCTCTCTCCCCTTCCCTCCCCTTTCCCTCTCTCCTCTGCCCTCTCCCATCACTCCATCAACTGATCGTGAGCATTTAAAAGACCCAAGCAAACTATTTATTCTGCCATCATCTGTCTCCCTCCCCTTGTGAGGGAATCAGAAATGAAATGTAACAGCAGCATGCCTTGTTTATTTCAATTATGGCCCAAAGAACCACCAGAATGGACAGCACTAATAAAGACAACTTGCAAATCCTCCCAAACGGGCTGGTAAAGTAATGACGGCTTGTTCCATCCCCGAGCTTAAAGGCAAGCAGAGGTACCAATCTGTGGCATCAAACGGTAGAAAGTGATTGAGTCAGATACAGCAACTGGGCCAGCAGGATTCAGCAGTAGCCTTCCTATCCACGTCTGCCTCTGCCTCACCAAAATATCACAGAAGCATGACCTGAAAAGCTGTGGTCTTGGGGATCTCATCAAAACGAACAAGGCCGTGATCAGGTTTTGGGTCCCCTCAAGAAATACTTGCTGGGGTAAATTTCATCAGGAGGTAAAGACTAGAAAGGGCTCTTGTCCTGCAATTCATTGGAAAGGAAAGTAAGGTATGGAAACCATCCTTAATACAAAGTGACTATGAGTGTAAAGCTATTAAGGCATAAGATAACTATTTATTCTTAAAGTTCAAGGACAGTGATTGTAAGGTAATTTTTTTTTTTTTTTTTTTTAAGTTGGAGTCTCACTCTTGTTGCCCAGGCTGGAGTGCAGTGGCACGCTCACGGCCACCGCAGCCTCCACCTGCTGGGCTTAGGCGATCCTCCTGCCTCAGCCTTCCAAGTAGCTGGAACTACAGGAGCGCGCCACCATGCCCAGCTAGTTTTTTTGTGTTTTATTGTAGAGACAGGGTCTTACCGAGTTGCCCAGGTTGGTCCTGAGCTCCCAGGCTCAGGCAATCCTCTCGCCTCAGCCTCCCAAAGTGCTGGGATTACAGGCTAAGCCACCATGCCCAGTCAATTTTTTTTTTTTTTTTACGAGTCTGGGTCTCATCTGTCACCCAGGCTGGAGTGCAGTGTCACAATCACAGCTCACTGCAGCCTCGACCTCCTGGACTCAGGCAATTCTTCCATCTCAGCCTCCTGAGTAACTGGGACTACAAGGCACATACCACCACACCCGGCTAAGTTTTTTTTAATTTTTAAAAAATAGAATCAAAGTCTTGCTGGGTTCCAAGGATGGTCTCGAACTCCTGGGCTCAAACAATCCTCCCTTCTCATCCTCCTAAAATGCTGAAATCACAGGTGTGAGCCACCACACCTAGCTAAATGTTTATTGAAATGAATTTTCTTGGTACCCAGGCAGCAAGGAGACTTGGTAGTTTGAAGGCAGTCTTCCTAAGTGGAAGATTTGATTATTTGATCTAAATTAGCTTTCAAAGTGAAATAGAAAAGAGGATCTGACCTCCCCAGGGAAGCAGAAAAGTCTAAGCTACTCTGGTCTGCTTCCAGCTTTTACCCTCCAGACAACCACCTCTTGCCTTCCAACCTTAAAAGTGAAGCTTTTAAAATGATTTCCCCCATCCCCTCTGGAAATCTCAGGATCAGGTTTCCTAGCATCCTATATCTGGGAAGCTCTCTGACTTCACTCAACATCAGAAAGCACAGTATTCTACCCAAGCCCATTCCTAGCCCATCAGAGCAATTGTACAGCCGGTTTGGTGTGGGAACAAGTTCTTTTCACTCAGACACCAGCATAACTTTGGAACAGGAGAAGCTTCTTTTCCAACCACCCACACAAACCAAGGCAGGACGTGCCACGGCGGTGGTCTTGCCTTCCTGCATTTCCTTTTGCTAACGGATTTCAAAGTAATTTTCAACATGTTTGCATATTTTCCAAATCGTGAAAGCACAGAGTTTATGGGTGTTTTATTATCTGATGCTTTCAACTACAAAGAATGGCTCAGTCTATGTGTTCATACTCTCCCTGCAGTTGGTAGGAAAGCCACACCCTGAGAGATGCTGAGTTCGAGAACTCAGAGAAGCATCACGACTTCATAATGCCGTCTGCCTTCCCTCCAAGCTCTCCCCCTGCGTGACCTCAAAGTGGAAGGTAAAGTGATTGTCACGAGAAGGAATGTTCATCACTGAGGTGTCGAGCATAAAGGGATACCTGCTGTCTCCTCACCTTCTGCAGGGTTGGGAGAGTCAGGTATGAGTCCCAAGAACAAGGGGACTCCACATCAGAGACCCTCACAGTCATGGGAGTCAGAGGCTGTTGCAGTCATCATTGGTAATGATTTTTAGTCACATGTGGGAAGAAGGTAGAAGGATTCCAGACTGATGGGAACAGGATGCTACCGTATGTGTGTGTATATATATATATATATATATATGTGCATATGTGTGTTTGTGTGTATGTGTGTGTATTTTTGGGGGGTGGGGAAGGGGGCGAGGGGGGTGTCAGAGTTTCACTCTTTCACCCAGGCTGCAGTGCAGTGGCACGATAGTAACTTTGACCTCCTGGGTTCACGTGATCTTCCTGCTTCAGCCTTCTGAGTAGCTGGTACTACCGGCGAGCACCACCACACTTGGTTATATATATATGTTTTTTTGGTAGAGACGAGATCTCGTTGCTCAGAGGAGTCTCAAACTCCTGGGCTCAAGCAGTCCTCCCACTTTGGCCTCCCAAAGTGTTGGAATTATAGGCATGAGCCACCATGCCTGGATAACGCTAGTATATTTTGAGGAAGGTGGCAGAAATTTGAGGCCCAAAGCTATTGCTAGGCAAGTTGACCACAATTTAAGCAAGTTACGACCATCTAGACTTAGGAAAAAATGAAAGGGTATCATCTATTTAACAAAAGGATTTTTTTATTTTAGAAGGGATACCCACAGGATTTCTTTAAATGGATATTTAATTTTTTTATTTTAATAGTTTTGGGGGGAACACATAGTTTTGATCTGGGCTTTTACATGTACCCAACACCCCCACCTGTGCACTGTATTTGATAGGTGATTTTTGACCCTCCACCCTTTCCCCCTCCTCCTCCCAAGTCTCCAGTGTAAACCGACATTTCGTATGTATCTGTAGGCGACATGGCTTCACATGTTGGTGTTGCCACTGCACTGTCTGTGTGTCACCTTGGACAGGCTCCTCGACTTGGTTTCCTTATCTCTAAATTCAGGGGTGAATAACACCTACTTTGCAGGGTCATTGTGAGCCATAAAACTAAATAGCTATAAATCAAAACCACAATGAGATGTCACTTCCACCCATTAGGATGGAGTTACACACACACACACACACACACACACACACACACACACACACACGAGGCCCAACAATTTTACAAACCATCCTAGAAAAAGTGCGACATACCTCATTGCTGGATATCACTACGGTCACCTTTGAAGTACTTTCCTTGGAAAGCTATGCACTGATGCCAGTGCCCAGACCACCTGTCAAAGCAATTTTGGAACTCTTTTTCTGGAAGGGCCATCAGAGCTGTTGTCTTTATTTGTCGAGGTCTAACATGTAAGTTTGCAAACTTGCCACCGTGTGTTTACATTGACAGCACTGTACAAAAAACTGTGTTGGAACACCCTCCCCACTCACCTGATCTGGCCCCCAGTGACTTTTTTCCTTACCTGAAGATAAAGGAAATATTGAAAGGAAGACATTTGATGACATTCAGGACATCAAGGGTAATATGATGAAGGCTCTGATGGCCATTACAGATAAAGAGTTCCAAAATTGCTTTGATGGGTAGACTAGGTGCTGGTGTCAATGCATATCTTCCCGAGGGGAGTACATCAAAGGTGACATTAGTGACATTCAGTAATGAGGTATGTAGCACTTTTTCTAGCATGAGTTTGTGAACTTAATTGTCAAAATATATATATTAAAGTGGAGTGAATGAGAACTCTCTGGGGTCTCTTTTACATAATATATAATTATATATAATATATAAATATATATAAAACAATATAATATATATGTAACATATATTATATATATAATATATATAAAAACTGTTGGCAAGGATGTGTAGAAATTAAAATTAAAACCCTCATGTTGCTGGTGAGAATACAAAATGGTGCAGCCACTGCGGAAAATAGTTTGGCAATTTCTGAAAAATTCAACATAGAATTACCATATGATCCAACAACTCCACTTCCAGGAAAATACCCAAAAGAATTGAAAGGGGGAACTCAGACAGATATTTTCATACAGATATGTTTATAGCAGCATTGTTCACAATAGCCAAAAGGCAGAAACAACCCCAGTGTCCATCAACAGATGCACAGATAAATAAAATGTGCTATCTATTAGCCGGGCGTGGTAGCGCGCGCCTGTAGTTCCAGCTACTGGAAGGCTGAGGCGGAAGGATCGCCGGAGCCCAGCAGGTCGAGGCTGCGGTGGCTGGAGCGACTACCGCACTCCAGTCTGGGCGACAGTGTGAGACTCCAACTCAAAAAAAAAACAACAAAATGTGGTATCTATATACAAGGAATATTATTCTGCCTTAAAAATGAATTGAATTCTGACATATGCTACAACATGGATGAACCATAAAAGCATTTTGCTAAGTGAGCTACGCCAGACACAAAAGGACAAATAGTGTATGAGTCTACTTATGTGTTTTGGATAAATGCTTGTGACCCTCACAAAGTTCATCTGCTGAAATCCTAACCCTCAATATGAGAGTATTAAGAGGTGGGGCCTTTGGGAAGTGATTAGGTCATGAGGGTGGAGCCCTCAGGAATGGGATACTGCTTTTATAAAAGAGACCCCAGAGAGTTCTCATTCGCTCCACTTTTTTCTGCCATGTGAGAATACCACAAGAAGGTGGCAGTCTGCAACCCGGAAGAGAGTCCTCACCATAACCCAACCATGCCAGCATCCTGATCTCAGACTTCCAGCCTTTAGAATGATGAGAAATAAATGTTAGCTGTTTAAGAAACCCAGTCTATGGTAATTTGTTACAGCAGCTTGAACTGACTAAGACAGTGAGTTACCCCAGAGTAGTCAAAATCATAGAGACAGAAGGGTGTTTATCAGAGACTGGGAGGAGAAGGGTGTGGGGAGTTATTGTTTAATGGGTACAGAATTTCTGTTTGGGAGGATGAAAAATTTCTGAAAATACTGGGGGTGCCAAAAAAATGTATGCACATTTTAAGAGATGTTTGCTGTAATTGGAAGTGGACACTAATGGTAACCACTTTGAGCACCTCTTGTAATTGCAGAAGTCAAACATGGCTTGTATTCATCTTTTGTTATCAGTATATATTGAATATTACAATTTTAATACGGTTTTTTCTTTTCTTAAAATGTGTATACACTTTTTTGGTGGGTACCCTCTGTTGATAGTTGTGATAGTTACACAAAATTGTGAATGTATTTAATGGCACGGAATTGTACACTGAAAAATGGTTAAATGGTAAATCCTATGTATATTTTGCCACAATAAATATTACTTTAAAAATACTAAATAGATTAAAAACAAAACCTCCGAGTTGTGTTTTCCATTTAAGTTAGTTGAATCTGAATAATTTGACTTCTACAAAATAGTGACTTGCCCGAATTTTCAAGATTAGTGCAGGCACTGCAGTGGATCTCACTCTTGGCAACACATTAAAATCCCCTGGGACATCTTTTAAATATGCCAATCCCTGGACTAAAGCCCAGGTGCTGGGGCCCTAGCATCTGTGTCTTTCATTTGCCTCTGTGTTTGTTCAAGCTTCCAAGTGATTTCTTTTTTATTTTTATTTTGTTGTAGAGATGAGGTCTTGCTATGTTGTCTAGGCTGGTCTCAAATTCTTGGGCTCAAGCAATCCTCTCATCTAGGCCCCCCAAAATGTTGTGTTGGGATTACAGGTGTGAGCTACCGCGCCCAGCCACAAAGAGATTTCAACGAGCCACGGGGTTGACAAACACTGCCATGTGGTCCTGAGATACCGATCTAGCCTTGGTCTGACCAAGGGGATCTTGGGGTAGCCTATGAGCAGTATTGTTTGTGTGTGCTGTGATGTACAAATGTTGACTGGGAAACCTTGTTCTGGTAAAGTTTACCTCTATAAGGAGCAAGAAAGTGTTATCAGCTTCAGGATGGCTGGTGATCTGACCCTTTGAGGCCTGATAAATACTGAGGGACAAACTTGGGAACTCACATTTATGAATCAATTGCAGTCTGCCTGGCACTTCACACATTTCATCCCTCCATGTTCCCAAGACCCCAGTGAAGAATATGCTATGAATCCCATTTTACAGATGAAGAAACTAAGGCTCAGAGATACTAAGTAGATTGCCCGGGTTACCTTTACATAACAAGTATGTAGATTCACCTGAATTCATGTTTAGCTCTGACACCAGATCCTTTGTTTTTCCACACTGCGGTATCCTCCAGCTTTTTTCTCTTGCAGGTTTAGCACTTATCTCACAGAGCCACCTGGACTTCAGAATGCCCTAGAACCAAATCCCAAATCACGGCACGGGCAGCAACCAGAAAATGCAGCTTCTGGGCTCCAGAGAAGAGTCACCACCCCTCACGCCCCACCATTTCCTCCTTCCCTGTCCTAATCTATTTCTTGTGTCTGGGTACAGACTCAAGACTGCACCCTGAAGCCAAGACCACACCCACCCTGGTGCCTTTTTCTTGTATAAAACAACTAAAACTGGACCACCTTGAAAAGTGAACCTACACGTAGCCCAAGACCTCTTGACCTCTAAACCACTGCTCTACCTGATAAATCTCATTTGTCTCCTTTTGCTGCCAGGGTGTCTAATAAGTATATATGCGTGGCTTCAATATTAATTATCATTGCTATCACCCTATACAATGGCCACGAATCTAGCTAAGTCTTAGAAATACGCACTCCTGGGGCAGAGCGTACAGTGAGATGCCATTTATTGAGGTCACGGGTAAGAGGGAAGTTTGTTCAATGTATCGCTTAGTGCAGGATGCAGACATAATAACTCCATGCCTTCATTTAGCACTGCCCTTTCTGCATATTTTATTGTGTCTTGCACAAACCCAAGGTAAAGTTTGAAATAGGGTATATTGTGCCCGTGGATCAGGATTAGAGATGATGATTACATCAGGGTCAAAACTCCCACCCAGTTTTCTCCCTGGCACAGAAGCACTCATTACAGGAGCAATAATTATTTTTTATTTAGAGACAGGGTCTCACTCTGTCACTCAGGCTGGAGTGCAGTGATGCAACTATAGCTCATTGCAGCCTCGAACCCCTGGGTTCAAGCGATCCTCCTGAGTAGTGGGATTACAGGTATGTGCCACCACACCTGGCTAAATTTTAAAAAGTTTTTAGAGAAGGGGTCTCCCTGTGTTGCCCAAGTTGATCTTTAACTCTTGGACTCAAGCAATCCTCCTGCCTCAGCCTCCAGGGCATCTGGGATTACAGCGAGCCTCGGCATACAGCCCACAATGACATTTTTACATGCTGAAGACAACCTTAAACAAAGTCAGAGTCCAAAGACGAAGTTCCTGGTGTGCTTGTAGTCTCAAGTATTTGACTAAAGCTCTACAAACACTGAGTCTGACCAGGTCACTGCCCTCTTAGACCGCTGACTCTGCTCATTTCTCCATTCCCAGCTTTATTGCAAAGGCATATTGCCTCCCACGAGATGCTATCAAGGAACTCCAGAGTGTTATCTCCTCAAATGCATAGGCAGCAATGACAGCTGTTGGTACCTAGACCAAGCAGGGGATCATTCAAAATTAGCCCAAGAAGCAACTTTATTCTTCCTATGGAAATGCATATATTGCCCACTATCGGTTGCTTTCAGTCCTCACAAAACCTACGCTGAAATCCTAGCCCCCGGTGCTTGTGAATGTCGCCTTACTTGGAAATAGGGTCTTTGCGGAGGTGATCAAGTTAAGATGAGGTCATTAGGGTGGGCCCTGCTCCAATACTACTGATGTCCTCGTAAGATGGTGTGAAGACAGAGACACCCAAGGAAAGGCCATGCCATGACAGAGGGCCGAGATTAGAGGGATGCAACTCTCAGTCAAGGATTGGCAGCACCACCAGAAGTCAGAAGAGTCAAGGAAGGACTCCATCCAGAATCTCAGAGGAAAAACGGACATGCTGACACTTTGATTTCTGACTTCCGTCTTCCAGAATTGAGGGACAATACGTGCCTGTTGTTTTAAGCTACCCAGTTTGGGGTACTTGGTTATGGCGGTCCTAGGAAACGAATCCGCTGCCCTTTTTTTGGTATGGTGTCTGCGTTTAAAGTGTCTCCATGGTGTAGATGAGCTCTGCTGTTCCACATCGTGTTCTTTCTTTTGGTTTTGAGGCAAATTAATTAACATGATACAGAAACAAGAAAATACAAATGCTGAAGCCCTCACTTTAAGCCCTCATGCTCTTTTGTTCTCTATTATTGCACCAAATTATTTAATTGGGTCTCTGTGATTGTACTCAGACACAGAAAAGAACACAGTCTATTGTGAGGCTTCCTCCAACCATAATGCAATATCAAATTCAATTCCCATCAAAAGTGCTCGCTGCTAAAAGCCTGCTCTGTGGCTGCAGATTAATGAAGATCTGCACTGAGCAAAGTGGTGGTCGTAGAGACATTATTTTCCTCCAATAGAAGGCCTATTCTAGAAGAACAATAAGAGCACAGAGAAGCGTTAGTCTGCTTATGGATAGAAATAAATCAAAATGAATAAGAGGGTTGATGGAAATAGTCTGAAAGCCGCAGAGTGAATTCTGAAAATACTGTTTTTGTTTTGTGAGGACATTTTCTCTCTCTCTCTCTTTTTTTTTCTCTTCCCCAACCCCCCAGACCCTTCATACATGTTGCCGGGTGCGGGATCAAAAGCTGTGGTGTGAAGGACAAATCTGAAAATCCAAACTCAGTTATAGATCACCAACATTTTATCGATGCAACCCAGTTCTGCCCAGCCTTGCTGCATATACTTAAGAGAGGAAGGAAAGTGAGAGAACTCTGGATCCTGGTAGAAATTTGGAGAAAGGGAAGCCACACCCAAAGAGGCAGATGGTAAAGATAGAAAGGAATAATCATGCTGCTTTCAGTTTAGTAGACACTTAGATGGACCCTTGACTCTCTCTCTCTGTCCTCCCTTTGTTCTGGGATGATAGAGTTCACTCTTTCTCCTTTTCCCTTCTCCCAAGTTCCCAAAACCTTTTTGCCTTTGAATGGCCTATCCCCACCTCCCTTCCACTCATCCTAATTTGCAACTCCATCCTAAAGTCCATGAAGAATTCCTCAGCCTGACAACCCCAGCCTTCTTCTGTCTCTGCCCCTTCCCAAGTTCTCCAAGCACATGCAATCTGCACTGCACTTTTGATCAGTTGTCTATCAAGCAGTATACCTGAGCTGTCCAGCATGGCAGCCACCAGGCACATGCAACTATTGAACACTTGAAATGCAGTTAGACCAAGTTGTGTTGTGTTTTATGCATAGCACACATACTGAATCTCAAAGACTTGGAGAAAAAAGGAAAAGAAATATCTCAATAATTTTCAGAATTTAATTATACATTGAAATAATATCTTGGTTTTATTGGGTTAAATAATATATATTAATAAAATTAATTTCCTGTTTTATTTTACTTTTTAAAATGTATCTACTAGAAAATTTAAAGGGGCAACTATGGCTCAAATATTTGACTTGTGTTGTATTTCTATTGGACAGAACTGCTGTGTACAATTTTTTTTTATAATGAGTATTTTTTATTATGATATTGCTGCGTACAATTAAAGGTGCAGATCATCTATGGCCATCTAACATGGTGGCAATTTAAGCCAGTATTTATAATTAGACATATATATATTTATCATACAAGAGGACTGACTCTAGTATTCAAATATGATATCAAGCTCTCCAACTGAAAGTCAAATTCCACGCGTCCTTGTGCTCGGCTTTCTGTGGGGTCTGCTGTTTCTAAGCCCTGCAAAGTCCACCCTTCCAGGCCGGGAGGATGAGGCACCTGACACCTTCAGCCTTTCCCTTCTGCCCCTCTTTCCTCCTGGGAGGCATTTCCACCCTCCATCCTTTGACATCCAGTGTCCTCTTGCCCTGTCTCCTTTGTGTCCCATCAAAGATTCATTCACATGTCAGTGTGAATGATTGATTATATGCAACGTCTGACCTTGCTCAGGGCATTGTCTTTAGCAAAGGCAGAAAACCTCTGAGTTGGCTCAAACCAAGGGAAGCCGAACTGAGTTGACCACTGTGCATTAAGAAGCTGCATGAGGGAGAAACTCTTTCAAGTGTGGAATCCTTGGGAAGACTCAAGCTCACACCTCCTCATGGAATGCCTACTCTCCATTTTCCTAACTGCTCCGTGAACAGAATAGAAACATTCACAAAGGATTCCTGTCGGAGAGCCAGGGCAGGACTCTTCCGTCTGACCAGAGGCTGTTCAGCTGTGGGTTTTGATCATCATTGCTCACCCGTGTCTTCTCTCTGACTGTTCAACAGTCAATCCTGTGCTTTTATTCAATCTCCCAGACTCCTTGATGCTCTCCTGTCTCAACTCATATCCTGTGTTCTCCTCACTGTTGGTGACATCCTCCTCACAGAGGGCCCATCTTTCTAACACACTGGCACTATGTCTGTTTCACCACGTAACCTACAAAGATCATCCTCTCCAATGAGATTCCGATTCTCAGGACATGACTAAACAGAGGGTCTCAATTCCTGTGATTTTGTTTGCTTTCCAAAACTTTGAACTCAGGGATTCACCTTTATCTCCACAGTCCAGTTCCTCCATCTTGTTTACGGGGGCTTCCTACACCTTCATTTCCTCTCTGTTCTTCCAGAACCTCTGATGTCCTTGGCTTCACCCCTAATCTATATCCTGCTTTTCTTCCCCCCGCCAACTTTTTTTTTGAGTCGGGTCTCACTCTGTTGCCCAAGCTGGAATGCAATGGTCCATCACAATGATTAAAGCTCACAGCATCCTCTACCTCCTGGGCTCAGATGATCCTTCCACCTCAGTCTCCCGAGTCGCTGGGACTACAGGCACACACCACCAGGCCCAGTTAAGTTTATTTTTATTTTTTTGTAGAGACAAGGTTTCGCAATGTTGCCCAGACTGCATATCCTGCTTGGCTTTATGATAAGTATCCTCGATAGACTCCTTTTCACTTACCGAAGTCTCCTTTCCTTCTGACCTTCTATTGGATCACCTCGCCAATTTCTAGCCTGATAATGTCACTTCCCCTGCTCTCATGCAAGTATCCTGAAGTTTTTAGATAAAATAATGCCATCTGTATAATGTCATCTACTACTGATACTTTTACTATCTTATAATTATTTACTGATTTAGAGTTAACAAAATACTAAGTCAATGTTATCCTTGCTTGGTAGCTGATAACCCCTTTGAGATCTCCCTTAATTAGCTCCTAATTGCATTCCTACCCAAGACTTTTCCTCCCTGAAGCTACTTTTTTTTTTTTTGGTCAGAGTCTCACTCTGTTGCCCAGGTTGGAGTGCAATGGCACGATCACAACGACTTCAGCCTCAACCTGCTGGGCTCAGGAAATCCTTCAACCTCAACCTTCCAAGTAGCTGGAACTATAGGCACGCGCCACCACATCTGGCTAATTTTTTATTTATTGTAGACATGAGTTTTCGTCTAGTTTTCCAGGTTGGTCTCAAAACCCTGGGCTCAGGCAATCCTCTTGCCTACACCTCCCAAAGTGCTGGGATTATGGCGTGAGCCACCGTGCCCAGCTGAAGTTACAGTTTGATCCTCAACTTGTGACTCCACATAAATTCACCCCTTATGCAGGAAATCAAGACCACTCAATTACTGCTTCCTTAATTTCCCTCATCTCTACCTCAGCTTTTCTGTCTGTGTCATCACAAATGCTTCCTTCATTCTCTTCTTTTTTCCAGGGAAGAAGTGTTCATCCTCCTTTAAAATATGACATGACTTCCGCTCCTAGAAATTTGTTTTACCAATTTTGTATTCTCTTTTTCCAGTCTCTTCGATCCCTCTCTCCCCTGACTCCTTCCTGAAACGACATTATTTTTAGGTTTTACCTAGAGTATACTTTCCAGGGTCTCAGATTCCTAAAGTTTCTCCCATATGTTTTTATGACTCCACTTTCTTTCCCTATCGCCTAAATGGAAGTCTTCAAGATTCTGTCTTATGCATTCTACTCACACAACGTTTACTGTTATTCAACTGTCAATTTAGGATGGATGACTTCCAAACACACACACACACACACACACACACACACACACACACAAGCTCTCACTCCCAAGCTCTAGACCGAATAAGTTACATGGTCCACTGCATGTCTCCCAAACGTTCTTGTCCAGACAAATTTGGCTTCTTTCTCTCCAAATCCTCCCCTCCTTGCCTGACTTCCTGCATGTCTTCTCTTGGTGTGAAAAACCCGACTCTCTTGACTCTTGCTTTCAGATCTACCCACAGCCTGCCGACTCTGCCCTAGCACTGTTCTTTCTGTTGTTCTCTCCCCCCTTCTATTTTCATTAAGGCCTCAATAATGCCTTCCTAAGATTCTCATGAAAGCCTCCCATCTGCCACCCTGCCACCTGCCTTACCCCTCCAATTTGTTCTGCAGTCATTTACCAGATGAGATTCGTCTTGCCAAGACACAAATCTAGAAAAATCTGCTTCAAAACCCTTCAGAGACTATACGTCTCTACTGAACAAAGTCTAAGCTAATAATCTAGAATTCCAGGTAAGGCTCCATATAATTTTCCCAGCTTTCTTTCCGGTGACTTCCCTTACATTTTCCTACATTTCAACCAAACCGGACTATTTGTCAATCCATACTTTTTTTCACGTCTGTGCCTTTGTTCTTACCATGAAATCTTTACTTTAGTGGGTTGGGCTTCTTTACAACATGAAGGCTCATGCCGATACCATCTCTTCCATGAGACCCACTTTTCCTCTTCCAATTTGCTAGATGCAGTGATTCTCTTGTTCTTGCTCTCAAAAGTTTTCTACTGTGTCCCCTTATAACACATAATGACAATACTTATTTTACATTGGTACCAATTTGCCAAGTATTGTTACATGTAGTAATTCATTAAATGTCCATCCAGCACTGTGAAATGAGAAGGGCTTATTATTCAGAATTTCCAGAAGCTAAAATCAGTTTGTAGAAACTGAAATCCAGAAGTGTTAATTGACTAACCCAAAGTCATATAGTTGCAATTTAAACCCAGATCTCTGGACTTAAATTCTAGCTTTTTTTTTTTTTTTTTGAGTCAGGGTCTCACTCCATTGCCCAGGCTAGAGTGCAGTCACATAATCACGGCTCACCACAGCCTCGACCTCCTGGGTTCAGGCCATCCATTTGCCTCAGCCTTCCAGATAGCTGGGACTACAGGCACACACCACCATGCCTGGCTAATTTTTGTTTTTTGTTGTTTTTTTTTTTTTTGTAGAGACAAGGTCTCGCTCTGTTGCTCAGGCTGGTCTCAAACTGTTGGGCTCAAGTGATCCCATTGTCTCAGCCTCCCAGAGTGCTGGGATTGCAGGCACGAACCACTGTGCCTAGCCAAATTTGAACATTTGTTATAGAATACGATAATAAATGCTAGAATTTTGTATGACATATATATATATATATGCTTCATTTTGTATGACATATATATATATATATATATATATATATATATATATGCTTCATTTAACGACAGTTCCTTGTGTATTTGTCTTATCCCCACTACTATACTACAGGCTTCTTAAATGTGGGATTCTGAGAATAAAACTTTCCCTCTTTATGGGAAAGCATTGATTGTTCTTTGACCAGAGCAGCAAATACATGCAAGAGTTGGGTTTATATATGTCCTAATTTGTTGCTTACAATTTTGCATCAGGAAAATGGTTTCTAAAAGCCAACCTATCAACAACAACTTTGTTCTAATCAACACATTTTATCTCAACCATTGAACATTTTCACTGAAATATCCACAGTTCCACAGCTAAGGGGCAAGCGATTCCTTAAAAAAAAGCTCCCACCTTGGGAAAAATTCACCAATATTTTAGCATCTCCATTCTGCTCCAAACCCTATGGAAAACCAGGTCTCAGTCTTATATTAAGGTCATAAATAGATTTTCCCAGAAAAAAATCCCATAATTATTATGGATTTGTCATTTACTTTTCCCCCAACGTATGTCTACCATTATTTTGTTGTTTTTTTGAGTTGGAGTCTCACTGTGTTGCCCAGGCTGGAGTGCAGTGGCATAATCACAGCTCACTGCAGCCTTGACCTCTTGGGCTCAGGCGATCCTTCCACCTCAGATGGGACTGCAGGAATATGCCAACACACCTGGTTAAATTTATTATTTTTTGGTAGTGACAAAGTTTTGCTGTGTTTCTTAGAGTGGTCTTTAACTCCTGGGCTCAAGCTATTCTCCTGTCTCGGCCTCCCAGACTACTGGGGTTATAAGCATGAGCCAGCATACCCAGTGTAGTTTTTGCTTTATATGTTTTGTAGCTTTGCTGTTTGGTGTAAAAAGTGCTCAAGGTCATCTCATGTTTTGGTTGACTGTACTTATGCCATATGAAATATTGCTCTTTATTCCATTCAGTCTTTTTTCATAAATTCAATTTTGTCTAATATATTGCTATACCACTTTATTCTTCTTCCCATTTGCCTTTTATATATTTTTTTGTGACTTCACTATCAACTTTTTCATGTCATGTTTTAAAATATATATATTTTATAAATAGCACAGAGCAGTATTATGGTTTTTAACTCACTCTGAAATCACCTTTTGGTAAAAGAGAAATTTAACTCACTCATATTTATTGTGATTTCTGATATATTTGAGTTTACTTGTGCCATCTTATTTTTTGTGTTCTTTTAAGTATACTTCTTGCCATATATTCCCATTTACTGCTGTTTATTTGTTTTATTTTTAAACTTTATTGAGTTTTATTAAGATTAGGTTTTATTTTTCTGTCATTATTGCTGTTTCTTTCTTTCAGCTCCAGTAGTGCTTTGGGAGTTCTTGAGAGAGTAGGAAAAAAGACTGGTTTGGGGTTTTTATGGTGGTTATAAGGTGGGACTGGGGTGAAGTTTCCACATGTGTGTTTAACTTTTCACCACACCCAAATGAGAATTCACTCCTAATTTCTTATCAACTTTTCCTGGTGTGGGGTAGAGGGAAAGAGGAAGAGATGAGGTTTAAAAGCTGTTATCGATCAAAAAGAAACATGAAGTCAATTCTATTTTATTGATGTTTCTTACTTTCTGAGTATACGCTTGGAATCAACACACTTAACATCATCATCAAACCCTAAGCAAGCTTTAACACTAAAACTCTTCTTTTCATCTACTGATCACACTGGGTCTGACTAAGGAGTTTAAGGCTTCCTGAGTATTCTTGCAAACCCACTCACAAACTATTCACTGGAAGTGAATTCTAAGAGTCCACATCATCTCTGCTCTCCAATTCTTCTTCACTGAAGGGCCATTGCTCAAATGACTTGGCTCTAATTCTAGGGTTTGTAATCAGTCCATGATGCAGACAGCTACAATACTGTACAAGGATCTGCAGCAATCCCAGATGTGCTCCTACATGTATCAGGATGACTCATTCCACAACTTAGGAATGCAACACATTTAATTTTATTTTCTCTGTAAACTTAATCTCTTTTTGAAGCTCCTGAAAAAGCAGGGAGACCTCAATTGAAAATTAAGTTTCTATCACTCCCATAGAATAGGGGCTTGAAATAGAAAGTTTTGAGAGGTTAACGTTGTGCCCAGACATTGGGTTCCTGTGATGTATATGTCAACACCCTCAGTGAAGTCAGCATCGAAACATTTCTAATGTCCCTTATGTCATGTGATAGCTAACATTTATTTTGTTTTCATGTCATATATATTCTCTCAGTCTTCCTGATGCATATGCTTGGGGAAAACAGAGGGTCTTTCTTGAAACATTTTATCACACAAAATGGAAACAACATATCCTAATGAGTTTCCCTTTTCTCTGTGCTTTGAAGTCTCAGAATCAAATTTGCTGTTCAATTAGAGGAATAATTTTATTCTACTACAACTTAATCTCCATTAAGCAGGGTCATAGCACCTTTTCATCCTTGATGCCAAGTCCATTGCCTGGCACATAGGTGAATGATAAATATTTATAGAATCAGTGAACACATTTCCTGACTGTGTCTTACTGCTTATGCTATGTTTGATCTATATTTGCATATGTTTTGTTGTGCAGCACGTCAAATCCTTTTTTTGGAGTTAGGTGGGAAATAAGAAAGAAAGGAGATGAGAAAATAATAAAGGGAGGAAATGGAGAACAGAAGGGTATTGTGAAAAGGGTCTCTGGGCAACTCCACTAGTTGACAGTTTAACATTTCTCTTTTCTTTTCACTTAAAAAAAACTATATATTTTCCTCTATCCTTTTTTTCCCAAATGAACCAATGCATTGAGTGTTTGATATATGCATAACAAATCAATATTAGATCTGGGCAGGACAGAGGGTTCATCTGTCCATCCAAATGCTACTAATTGGGCTGCTATCTGGTGACAGGCATCGTACTAGACACTAGAGGACACAAAAAAAGATATGACGTTCTTACTGTCTACTTCTGGGCAGGATGAGAGGAATAAACACACAAACAATACAATGACAGATGGATGCATAGAGTATAGTCAAAACACAAAGGGATTGTAGCATTGAGAAGATTATGTGAGTTGAGTACTGGAATACAGCTGGAGCTTGCCAGGTGTTAAGGTTGAGGAGTGGCTGGCCAGAGAATTCTAGGGAAAGGTCTGCCCCTTTTTACACGTTTTTCTTTTTGTTTTTGAACCAGGGTCTCATTCTGTTGCCCAGGTTACAGGGCAGTGGCATGATCACAGTTCTCTGCAGCCTCCATCTCTTGGGTTCAGGTGATTCTTCCATATCAGTCTCCCAAATAGCTGGGACTACAGGCAAGTGCCACCACACCTAGCTAATTAAAAAAAAAATTTTTTTTTTGTAGAGACAAAGTCTCACTATGTTGCCTAGGCTGGTCTCAAACACCAAGGCTCAAGCTATCCTCCTGCCTCTGCCTCCCAAAGTGCCATGATTATGGGTGTGAGCCACCGTACCTGACCCTTTCCATGCTCTTTTTTTTTTTAATCTTTGAGTTGGAGTCTCACTCTGTCACCCAGACTGGAGTGCAGTGGCCACTCCCGGCCACCGCAGCCTCGACCTGCTGGGCTCCGGCGATCCTTCTGCCTCAGCCTTCCAAGTAGCTGGAACTACAGGCGCGCACTACCACGCCCGGCTGATATTTTGATTTATTGTAGAGATGAGGTCTCGTTTGCCCAGGCGGGTCTCGAACCCGCAGGCTCAGGCAATCCACTCACCTCAGCCTCCCAAAGGCGCAGGATTACAGGCTGAGCCACCGAGCCTGGCTAGAGTATTCTTATACATTGCTGAAACAGGATTCCTTTATGCACTTCATATGGTCACCTTTATAGAATGAACTTCAGGCAGTGTCCATTTTATCCAAAGCACACGGTCGTCTATTGCCTAACTAAATAAAGAGGAATTTCTCTCTAGCTTTGTTGCAAGAATCATACATTTCCAACCTGGAACTATAACATCAGAATAGAATGGACCCAAGAATCTGCAGTTCAGCAAGTTCCCCCTGACTTTTCCAGTCGTTAAATCTTTTCTGAGATCTTTACTCTGGATTTTCCTTGCCTTTTATGTATGCAATGCTAATTGTATTGCAATTATTTAAATATTTGGCTTCTCTGGCAGACTATATTTGAGGGAAGTAGGTTTATTTATTCGTGAATATTTGAAATATACAGCATATGATGCAAAAAATGCTTGTTGAAAGATAGAAGGAAATCATACAAATATAAATGTATAAAGAATGACTGAAAATTTTATGGCCACAGTATATAAAACACTACAGAAGTGGTTAGAAGAACAGTATATCAATAATATTATAAGCAAAAACCATTATATTGTACTGAAAATCTATGTTGGGAGAATAGTGAAAAATATGCTTGAAATAGACAGTGTTAGGTGGGATTGGGAAGAGTTTTGAATGCAAGCCTGAAGAATTTTAACTATAACCTATTTTTAAAAACCTGTTAATTGAAAGCAAAATAATAGGTGAGAAATAACATTATAGAAAAATATCTGCTACTGCAAAATATATCTAGTATGGTAGTGTGGGATCAACTGAACCATAAAGAAAACATTCCTCCACTGTAGAAGAACTGGGAGAAGATAGTTGCACAGGTAAATAGATGAGGTTTAATAAGGAAAAGTCACTGTAATATCAGAATGAAGCGATGACAGAATGATAATGTCATCAATTCTGGTGTTTTTCATTCAAAATACACATATACATTTAGAGAAAAAAATTGTAAATTTTACATGTACAAAATATACATATTTTTTAAATAGGTAAATCAGTCACAGAAATAAAAAGATAAAAATTAATAACCATCTTTTTGCTTGAAATCTCTCATCTTAATACAGGATGATAACATTCAAATTATGGTTACAAATTTTTTAAATATCTGTTCTCAACTCTTAAGACAAAAAATATACATCATAAGAGTACTTCAAATAAAATACTAGCAACTTTTAAAAAATGAAAAGGATAAAAATTCCCATTAGTTTGCAAGTTTAAAGAACTGATTGATGGAGGGGCTTTTGTATAATTGAAAATATTTTCTTTTTTATATATATATATTTTATTTTTTTAATAATCAGTATTTTTTATTATCATATTGTGGGGTACAGTTCAGGATTAGGTATACAAATATGCTTCGTTCAGACACCCTTGGTGATAAGAGGTGTCTCCCCGTCCCCAGACAGATATTGAGAACCTCTAATCCTATTCCCCCTTCCCACCCCTCCCCATAATTTCCCACCACTGTCAGTCATTTTCTTATAATATTACGTTAGATGTTCAAGGTTCACTATATGAGTGAGAACATGTGATACTCCGATCTTTGTTTCTGTGAAAGGTCACTCAGTATTATAAATTATAGTTCCATCCAAGTTGCTGCGAAATCCATGATTTTGTTCTTTTTTATGGCTGCATAGTATTCCATCGTGTATATGTACCACATTTTTTTAATCCAGTCCTCTTTTGATGGACAACATGGTTGCTTCCATGTTCTTGCTATT
>CAUYQG010053358.1:0-17546 GCA_963574415.1 Tarsius wallacei
ATTTGCATAACTTTTACCTAATGCGTGATGATTTAGGCCTTGTAAACTCCCTTTATTCTAGGCAAAATTGATTGCCGCTTCTGCCGGGCCTCACTGACAAAAGCCATGAGACACCTCCAATGCCCGGCACCAGGAAGTTTGGAGAGAAAACCCTGAGGGGAGTACTGGTCGCCATGTACCAAGTATACAATGGGTCGATTCTGGTCATGCTTAAGGAGTCTGAGTTTCTGAAAAGACAAAGTCAGCAGAGTTAATTTTTACCTATAATGTGCATGTCTCCAAAGCATAACTTCTACTTTCTCATCATTATGTTAGGGCTTAGGAACAAGATTAAAAATGGCTTTCTGCTCTCGACTGTCATTTTAGGCTTCCTAGTGGCTATTCCTGTTGTAATGGCTGTCCCTGTTATTGGCTTTTCTCTGTGATTGATGTCCCAGTGACTGGCCATCATGCATATTGGATGCCCTCATGAACAGTCCTCCTCTATAATTGATACATCATTTACTGGCCCTTATGCTTAATGGTATCCCAGGAACTAGCCCTTCTCTGTGAAGTCTGTCCCAGTAACTGGCCATCCTCCATAATGGGTGACTCAGTGACTGACCCTCCTCTCTAATGTGCACCTAGTGACTAGTCTTCCTCTGTGATTGGTGCCCCAGTTACTGGCTGTCTTCCATACGGCTACCTTATTAGCTAGTCTCCCTCTGTGATGGACATTATCCTTAATGAGTATCCTAGTGACACTCATTTTGTGTGATGGGTGTCCCAGTGATCAGTCCACGTCCATAATGTATGACCCAGTGACTAGGCTTCTCTTATGACTGGTGCACAAGTGACTTCCCATCATATATGATGCATGGCCCAGCAACAAGGTCTCCTCACAGATATGTGTCACAGTAACATGGCCTCCTTTATATTGGGTGCCCCAGTGACTGACCCAGATTTATGATGGGTGCCCCTGTAACTGGTCCTCCTCCATAATGTGTGTACCAATTACTGGGTCTTCCCAGTGATTGGTGCCCCAGTGACTTGCCATCATATGTGATGATTGACACAGTGAACAGCCCTCCTATGTGATGGATATTACAGTGACTGAACCTTCTCCATCATGGACGTCCCACTGGCAAGACTTCCTTTGTGATTGGTGTCATAGTAACTGGCAATCCTCTGTAAAGGGTGCTGCAGTGACCACCCTTCTGTGATGGTTGTCTTAGCATCTGAGCCCATTCCAGCCACTAACCCTAATCTGCAATGGATGCCTCAGTTCCTGGGTTTCCTCGATAATAGGTGCCCCTGTGGCTGGCTCTCGTCTTTGATGGATGTCCCAGTAACTGGTCCTCCTTTGTAATAGGTGCTTTGTTGACTGAGCCTGTGTTCTGTTTGCTGCCACAGTGACTTGCCGTCCTCTAAACTGGGTGCCTCAGTGACTTGTCCAATTCTGTGATGTGTAATCCAGTAACTGGGCCACATACAGAGTGTCCTAGTGACTAGTCTTCCTTTGTAGTGGGTGTCACTGTGACTGGTTCTCCTCTATGATAGATGCCCCAGTGACTAAAACTCATCTTTAATGTGTGCCCCGGTAACTTGCTCTCTTCCATAATGGGTGCCCCAGTAACTGCTCCTCCTCTCTTGTTGGTGTCAAAATGAAAATCCTTCTTCTTTGTGGGTGTTCCACTGACTAGACCATCCCTTTGAGAAGTGTCCGCATTACTGATCTGCCACTTTGATTGGTGCTCCAGTAACTGGTCCTCCTCTCCCGGAAGCCGCAATCCTTAGGAAGAGCAAGGTGGAAGGGACCTGAAAACAGGAAAAACGCTGGTGGGAGCAGAGCCCCAGTAAAATGCAGCCATGATGGAGGCAGAGCCCATAGATCCTGTTGACGGACTTTCCCTAACTTTGAAGGATTGTGTGCATAGGCTTGAGAATGTTCCCTCTTTAATTGTCACAGGCTAATAATTAAGATAGTAGATGCGCAGATGGATGGTGGCATTTGACAGCAAAATTATACATAGACATAATGAAGGTGGGATTGCAGCAAAAAGGTGCCCTTTGGGGTGTGTGAGAATGTTTTTCCATCTTCTTTCCTGTAACATCAAGAGGTCGAGAAAAACAAGTCGACCACTTCCTCATTTCCCTTTAATAATAAATAACAGACCCCAGCTAAGAACTGGTGGAAAACAACTGTTTGAGGTAAAATATAAGCTAAGATATTTTTTAGGGTTAAATAAGTAGGGGTTCATGTTGAGATAGAAGTTAGAATATTAATAAAAAAATAGTAAGATAAGAGATATATAATAGTATTAGTGATAGTTAAGAAAATATAGGGATATAAGGATAGAAATAGGATTAATAGAAGTAAATATATGGTAGTAAATTAAAAAAGATTTAGAGTTAAGGTTTAGTCTTATAGGGTAAGGATATTATAAGTTGATAGTAGTAAAAGGTTATAAGGAAATCAGGAAGAAAAACAGGATGTTCACAAATGTTTAACTTAAGAAAAACACCATCTGTGGTTGAGATAGTAACTGCTGTCTAGTTCTTGCCCATTGATTGAAAAACATGAATGGCACAGAGTCAGCAGGAAGGAAACCGGATAGTAATTGTTAAAGGTCAACTTTGTTGTGAATGAGAGAACGTTCATAGGCGTTTAGTTAGTAACATAGGAAACATTTTTGTGGGTGCAGGGCTGGGTGGAAAAACTATATACGCATATGAAAGTTGAATAAAAATTGGCAGAGTCCTGAGCTCTCCCCAGGAAGGTGATTCCTGTCGCTCTTCTTTGCCATTCCCGATTCTCCCGTCTCAGGCCCTGACTCTCTCCTGGAGCTGAACTCCGGCATATGATGGTTAAGTGAATACCAAAAAGAAAAACAAACAAACAAACTGGAACAGAAACTATGAGACAATACACTGTATACCTAGTCTGCTTTGATGTCCTCTTAACAAATAGGTATTGTAATTTATTCAGCTCATAAATGCTTCTCACTCAAGACATCATTAGGAAGAACCTGTTGGATGCTAATAATGTCTCCCAGCTCAAACTCATCATTTTGTAAATTTTGTTCCTATACAATCTACCCTCCTCACTCAAGCTTATATCTTATATACAATTAAGGTGAGACTAAGTTGATTAGCACTAGCAACTGAAACGTAAGCTCCTGGAAGACAACTATTCTTACTATTTGGTTTCCTGCTGTTTCTCAAGTGCCCAGAATATTGTCCAGCCATATGGGCACTCAAGAAATACTTCTCGAATCCGTCTGAGTCAGCTGGATTTTATCGTCATCTTCAAAGCAGATATCTAGTGTTCCTTCCTGGTGACAGATGACAATAACAACTCATTCAACAGTCTCAGGGTTAGGACCATGCACTGGCATGGAGTGTGGGCAGGCAAGAGAGAAGAAGGTTGCCTTAAGAAGAAAGCCCAGGAAGGAATATGGAGGCTTTTATTGAGGATGAATTTAAGAAAAGAAAGCAAACAAGCAGATGCCAAAATTGTGGGAAAGATTTTTTCTTTTGGACAGGAAATGTGGTTAAGTATCCAAAATTCTTTATCAATGATCTTTTCTTTGCCTCCATGTGTTTTGTTGTTTTTTTATCTTTTCTTTTTTGTTGTGGTTGAATTTTAATAGATCCGTGGTGGGAAACTGATGATTTCCAACACCAGGAAGAGTGACGCTGGGATGTACACCTGTGTGGGCACCAACATGGTGGGGGAGAGAGACAGCGACCCAGCGGAGCTGACGGTCTTTGGTGAGACTCTCTTAAACTGTAGACTGCTATTTATACCCACCTTTCCTTGGCTTTGAGATGTAGTCAATAGCGCTAAAATCAGGCCAACCTGGACAGTTATCTGTGACTTGCAGTGAACAGTGGCAAATTAGCATTGTCTTGCTTTCTGTACTGATGAAATCTTTGATGTGAAGAGAAGAAATGGAGCCATTAATTAACCGTCTTTGTTCATATCTGGATAGGCTTTTACCTCTCATCAAAACAAAGTTTTTTCTCAATGGATTTGAGATGTTATGTCTGTCTAGTCTGTCCCTCATCCCACCTGTGGTACATTTATGATGTATTTATAGTGTGCAAGACACAGGGTCAGGTTTCTAAAAATCAGAGACTGTCATGCAAAAATACTCAATTTCCACTTTTTAGAATCTCAAATTGGGTATGTATAGTTTTAGCCCATGATAAAAAGTATGCCTATTTACACACATACATTCAAAATTAGGAAAAAAGACTAAAAAGTATTATATTATGATATTCATGCTCCTTCAACCTAACTAAGAACCAAGGTTCTCTTTAGCTGAGCAGCCCAGCGAATAGTTTAAAAACTGATGGGGACAAGACCACAGAAGTGGTGGGGACAGCTTCAGGAAGGAGGAGACTGGGGTGGCCAGGAAGCAAAAGCAAGGAGAATACCACAAGGCAACTATAGGAGACAGGAAAAAGTGACAGAAGTGGAGGGAACAGGCGTCCTGAAGAGTCTGGAAAGTGGAACCCTCATTTAGGGCACACACAAGTCCATTCACAGCTCTGTGTGGACACACATGGACATGTATGTATACACATGCACACACATATGTGTTTATGTGTGTCCATACATGTGCACGTGGTATATGTCTGTCTTAATTAGAATGTCACTATTGCAGTATTATGTGATTTTTGTAAGGTGCAAGAGGTCATTGTGATTTTCAAATTACTTTTCTCTGCCAGTAAAATAATCCCCTATTTCCATGCACCATAATGGGCCCTGCTTCTGGGTGTAGCTCCAGACACACCCAAGGGCAGCCCAAAGCCCCGCCTGGGTCCCTGAGGCAACCCTCCTGCAGCCAGGAGCTGACATGCATGCACAGTGGAAAGAGGGGTCGGGGTCCCGCCGCGTTTCAGCATCAGGGCTGTGCTCTGCCCATGTGTCCCAGAGAGCAGGACCTCTCCTCCCTCCCCTGAGCACCGATTAATCTCTGGTAATAGTCCCTGTGAGTATAAGCAGCTTGACGTCCCAGAGGACAAAGCCAGGAGAAACCCCACCATTCCTTGAAGGAATCGAAGAGCAGACGGGTCCAAAGCGTGCATGTGAATTTCTGTCCCTGGAGCTCAGACTAGTGTCCGTTTGCCCCTGAATGTCATCCGGTTGCTGCTAAAGTCTCAACACATGGTCCACTCTGGAACGACTAAGATACTGTCAGCCTAAGGAGATGTGACATCAGTGGTCACTGAACTTTAGCACAGAGAGCCCGCCAGTGCAGCCCTTCTGTGGAAAGGAACACACGTGGTGATTTGTCTGTCACTCCTAAGAGCTCTGGAGTAGAGAGAGGCTGTGTGACTGCAGTGTAGACCGTCTTCAGGAGGGAGCAGAAGGGCGTCATGTCATCACCCAGCACCAGACTTCCCAGCCATGAGACCTAGCTGTGAGACATTTGCCTGCCTTTCCCTGAAGACAGTGAGAACCACTGGGGCTCCTGGGCACATCACGAGTCTGGAACTCCTCAGGGGTTTCAAAACAGCCAGCAGCCTCAGCCCCTGAATTGCCTAGAGACCATTTCTCTGGAAGGACTTATGAGGAAGCTGAGCAGTGTTTATCTGAGGGTGCGAGTGAGGCCGGACTGACCTCAGGGGCTGTAAGTACAGTTTTAGGTCGAGGGAAAAACTTAAATTTCATTATTGATCCCAAAACACCCCCCAGCCCAGAAGAAAAACAGAAGTGGTGTCAGACCAAGGACGTGGCAGTTGCCTGAGGCCCCTCTGTGCCCAACTCCCTGCCGTCAGCAACATGCCATCGGCAGTGTGCCCTGGGCTCTGTCATCTTATGTGGGCCCCTCGCATCCAGGACAGGTTTCTAATATGCCCTCGCACTTCGTCACTGCTAGGGGTTCCCACTTCTGACCTCGTGCTTGTGAGAGTGAGACTCACCTGTCTCGGCACACCCCTCATCTTCACGGAGCAACCGTGACATCGCAAGCCTGGTGGAGGTGGCAGCCACTCCAGTGGCAGAAGGGCTCAGGCGTCCTTGGCATCTCAAGCTTTCCTCTACGTATGTTACCCAGAGCAAGGAACGGACCGTAGTTAGTTGCTCAAGGAGTAGAGTCACTTACAAATGTCAGGATGAGCAATGAAAGGAGCCAATCCAGTATGATTGTCTTTCACTTTCTGAGACTTACTGTGGGAAAAAGAATTCTCTTTAAGTATTTTGCTTCTTCAGTGGGTGGACCTGGACTTGAAGGTTTTATAGTTTGAAAATTCAACTTAGGTTTTATTTTATATTTTACATAGAAACGAGGTCTGGCTTGTTGCCCAGGGTGGTCTTAACTCCTGACCTCAAGCAGTCCTCCAGACCCGGCCTCCCAAAGTTCTGGGATTACGGGCGTGAACCACAGCATGTGGTCTCGATTTATGTTTTTTAAAAAGATGTCATCAGTGTAACTCATTTTCTAAAAGTTACTGTGCCACACTCCTGAGTTTTATATGCTGTTTGATATTCTGCAGTAGAAAGTATCTCAGCTAAAAATTAAAAGTAGGCATTGTGGTCTAAAATGGCACTAAGACCTAGGGCCAGTCTAAATGCCTTTGTGAAGGACACCCTGGGACAGTGACAGATGTGAGGTTCTGAAGATCCCGTGGGCAGAGAAACTGGAACGGAAATGCATCATTAAATTCCCGTTATGCAGATTTCAGGTGTCTGCTGTCCAAAACTGATTGTTGGCTGGGCGCAGTGGCTCACACCCGTAATCCCAGCACTTTGGGAGGCCGAGGTGAGAGGATTGCCTGAGCCCACAGGTTCAAGACCAACCTAGGCAACTTGGCGAGACCTCGTTTCTACAATAAATCAAAAAATTAGCCACGTTTGGTGGCGCATGCCTGTAGTTCCAGCTACTTTGAAGACTGAAGTGGAAGGATCACTTGAGCCCAGCAAGCTGAGGCTGTGGTGACCGTGAGCATGGCACTGCACTCCAGCCTGGGCAACAGAGTGAGATTCCAACTCAAAAAAATAAAACAAATCAAAATTGAGTTGTTTTTAAGAAATAACCAAAAATCGTATGTGGATTGTTTCCAAACAATTTTCAAGTGTTTATGAAAATAATACATGGAAACAGATTTTGTGAGTGGCATTTCTAACATATAACAGTTATCACATAACATATAATAATACAGATATATCTCATCCACACCTTCCCCAACACACACACACACACACACACACACACACACACACACACACAGTCTCACGGATTTCTCATCTTGGGCATCCTGAAAGTCTGTTTCATCTCACTCTTCTGGGACTTATTTCCATATTTCTGAATAGGCTCATTCCTCTATTTATTGCTGCCTCAACTGTATGTGTGATCTGAGTTCTATTTTGGGAGGCAACGACTTGGCCCATGTCTGTCCCCTCTGCCCTCTCACCTCCTCTTCCCACTTCCTCTCCTGGCACGCTGCCTTCAGATCATCACAGCCATGCACGCAGGACTGACTGACTGGAGTGTTATGGTATCGGAACTGCATTACTTTTCTGGCACTATCTGTGTTCTTTGAATTAATCTTAACCTCATTTTTCTATGTATTTGCATTTGTCTACATCTGTCATGAATTCCTGAACTATCAGAATGTTAAAGACTTCCGGGGTCTACGTTGTATGTTTTAGCTGTCAGGTCCCCCAGCTCAGCCTTCCTGGAGGCGTCAGCCCTCCCGCCGTGTCGACTGGGCGGGACATTGCTGAGGTCTGCCCCGTGATGTCACCCTGACTTGGTCTTCCTTTTCTCTTGCCTGGCTCTGCTGTCTCCTACATTCTGGATTTGTTTCTTGGTAAACCCCTGTATTTAGAAATGTTTCTCAGCTTCTTTCTGCTTACTGGAGCCTGGAGAACATTCCGAACCAAAATACCTTTATTTGGTCCAGAACTTAAATAGAATTCTACTTTAGAATTCTAGTCTATTTGCAGACTTCTGGTGCGAAAGTACTTTTGCCCGGAATATGGAAGTGGCCAGCATCACTGGCGCCTGTGTGGGCTGGAAGTCTTCTGTGGTCCAGATCCGATGTCTTCGTATGTGATCTGTTTTATTTTCCTTTTTCTCCAGACCTGCAGTCCTGTCTCTTTATCCCCGTGTCTTGAAATGTTTTCCTGGTGCTTTTTGACTCTTTTCTCTTCCTGATGACCAGCTTCAGTCTGAACACTCTTGACCAAAACCATTCCGTGAAATTTTCTCTGCTAAATTTTTCTGTCAAGCACGTATCCATTACATGTTAAATGTACTGGGTCTTTCTCCCCCCTTGAATTCTCCCTTATTTGGTGTACTGTTCCTACCGCATGTGTGTAGGGTCTTCTCCCTGTCACGGGATGCTAATAGCACTGTTTGGTTCTGAGTGCCGTGTCCTTGTGACGCTTCTCAGCCTTTACTTTCTCGTGATTCCCACCCCCACCCCATTGCGCCCGTTTCTTCCACCAGAAGCCTCTTCACATGGCACAGAACCTCCTGTGGTTCATTCACAGTTGTTCTTCTCCACCAAGACTGTTGGCAAGTTGTTACCAGCTGGGGATTCTTACGGAAGGGTGTTGGGACCGGGAGCTAGCTCTGGGGGTCAGAGGTCAGAGGGTGCTAATCTTCGGTCACTGGGTGATAGGTAGCCCCTGACAGCCTGGGAGTGGCCGAGACATAAGAGACAGAGCCTTTAAGGCAGACGGCTTGAGAGTGAGCCTCAAGAAATATCTGTGTTTTATGAATAACCCCTGGCCTTCCTTTCACGGTCAAAGCATCGGTGCTGTTGAGGTCAAGGCTGTTGCTAGCCAGGTAGTTCTTTCTTGAGTGCAATGTTTGAGCATCTGCTGCGCGCCACGCCCTGTTTAGGGCTTGAATGTGGTAGAGAGCTCATTACTCCCACCTGCGCTCAGCTGACTGTCACCCCACCTTATCTGCCATCACATGAAACCCTGCCTCTAACATGTGGTGAGAGAGGCGTTTTGTTTTTGTTTGTCTTCCCTTTGAGAACACTTCACGTGTGTTTGTCTTTCCGTTCATAGGATGATTTTCGCCCAGGCAAGGAAAATTCTAAGCAAAAAGACATGAATGCAATCAGGAGTTATCAAATCACATTCAGGTGGCCCAATCCTTTTCGCCTAGTCTTTTTCTGGAAGGGCGCGATAGTTCACATTCAAAGGCTACCACACCACCCTCACTTCATAGGTGCCCAACTCATGAAAAGAGACCCCCTGGGACCAGCTGTCTGACTTCCTGGTGTAAGTAAGAGACACCCCAGGTGGTGTGCCTCCTGGGCAGCTGAAGTCAGGCAAGGTTTGCAAGCAGCGGTCAGCAGCAGTGTCCTTCCAGGGCAGAGCTTCGGTCTTGCGGGACTTAAGGGGCTCTACCTATGGAATTATTGCCACAGTGCTACTTTCGTATGTCAAGCAAAGTTTATTTTAAAACTGCGAAGGTCATCCTAGAAATAGCTTTTAGAGCACAGACATTGACAATCTGATAGCCTTTTTTCCATGACTAATACACACGGAAAGAGAAATGTGTTCACTGGGCACTTGGTATTTCATTGACCTACGTGAACAAGGAACTTATGATTAATAATGCGACTGTGTTTCACATGTAGGCTATTTTGTGTTGAATGGAATATTTACTTTCTGAACATTTCTGACATGACGACAACGAGACTTGGCATTTGATATCATGATAGCCACATATAAAGTTGGATTTTCCAAAACACCGATTTGGAACTAAATTGACAGGACTGAGAGCCGTAATTCACAGAGTAACAACTAGCAGACAACACTCCTGCCTCAGGAGAGACCAACCCTGTAAGCAAGTTATGCAGGTGATTCAAATCCAGTTAATCTCACATTAAAAAAATGTTAATTGCATTGGCAAAGACATTGCCTCTGATCACTCCGCAGTTATCTAATTAGAGACATATCATTCAGAGAGACTCTAATCTAATTGATACACAGTCAGCAAACAGCCCTCGAGATTTCTCCCATCTTTCAACATGTGGTCAGACCTAAGTGATAATGTGGAAAAATCAGTGGCCTTGTTTTGTCATGCCTCAAAATTAAGTTTGCTTGTTATTCAATAGTTCAAGGTTTTCATCCATATTTATTCTAATTGTACAGGGCTTCATGGGTATAAACTCCATGGAACATTTGTAGGTATTGAGTGGGAGCTTACCAACTTACCGGACGATTCTAGCATCAACTCACTTTCTGATTCTTTTAACTTACCATTTCTTTGCAGATGGCTCTGAGGCACACAGGGAGACGCAACCCATTTCCTTGTCATTTCCGTAATTTGTGTCTGGAAGGGGCTTGGCTTGTGGTAGGCTTAGGAAAAGAGCAGTCACTGTAGAAGCAAAGCCTTCAGAAATACTCCGTGTCCTGGACAACTTCCTTAATCTTTATGATCTGTTTCTGAATCTCAGATTTTCTGGAAATAAAGTATGGTTAAGAAAAATGGAAAAAAATTCTTACAAAAAATTGTTCCATTTTAAAAGAGTTAGATAAACCTGTAGTTTCTAACAAATTTTTTTTTGTAGGCAGTGATGAAAATTGCAAAGCAGAAGGTGATCTCAGCAGAATTAACAGAAAACAATGGGAATAGTGAATAATACAATTTAGAGATAATTGCTTAAAAGGTGCTGTGAGAATTCTTAAAATAATACTTTAAATATGTGACCAAACTCCAACATGTCAGTCATTTCCCATGTTACTCTGTTAGCCCCCACAATGCAGGAGACTCAGGTATAAAATCCATCTGGACGTGTCACATGTTCACAAAGGACTTTCATCTTGGTTCTTTGTGGCATCTGGGTTTTGTTTGTTTGTTTTTTTGTTTCTTACCATTTGAACCACATTTTCCACCATGAGCCAGCGCCGGGCTTCCAAAACCTGGGTACCACATCCAGTAGTTCTCAGTTGCTAAGCAACCAGCCTCTGCTTGAGGGCAGAGGGTAAGAGAAGGGGACAGAGCCCTGTGAGGCTCTGTCCCCCTGCTGATTTCGCTCCAGCAGGGCCCGGTGTCTGCTGCTTCTTGAGATGGTAAGCCAGGTGCCCTCACAAGTCTCCATGCGAAACAGTAGGCTTAGACATGTAGGATGGCCCGAGTCCTCAAGGATCCAGAAGTGTCTGGAGAAAGAGACAGCTGTGTTCAGTGACATCTCTAGTGTAAAGTTTGCCCTTCAGATTGGTCAGATGTTGTGATTTTGTGGCTGGGAATGTGTTAAAGGGAGGATGCGAACACTTTGTCTGATAATCTGCTCAGGTCTCATATACTGGACCTGGTCTCAGATACTGTTTTGCAACTTACTTTCTACTCAGCATGTCGTAAAAACGTTCCATGCGAGACAGGTAGGAGGCTGGAATGTCCCAGTGACTTTGTTTTTCAGTGCCTGCATTTGCCTTGATTTATCCTAAAATCTCACATTTTCCACTTCTGCCAGCATTGCTGCAATACTTCTTATTTTTGTCACAACTGTCAGTTCTCAAAGCTATTGTTCTGTGCTGTTATGTATGGTGGAGTGTGAGTCAGGCCCTCCTGGCTCATCTTCAATACATTTTCATGCTGATTTCTGTTGCTGGCATGTCCATCCGGGTCCTGCCTTCAGTGGCATGCTTATTTTATCTTATTCTTTAAGAAAATTTTGACATTTAATTGCTTCAATCTTCATCATGTTTAAGAACGTTCTTTTGATTCCTTCCTTGTGTAGATATTTTATATCCAGGAGATTTGTCTCCAGATATGATCATATTCTTGTTTCTTTCCCTTTTGTTGTATAAGTACCCTTGTTCACCTTCTTCAAAGTTCATTTGGCTTCAAGTGACTGAATAACAGTGGTGTAAGCATAGGAAGAGGTTAATTTTTCTTCATACCTACCACTTCTGTGATGAAAGGATCTCACACACACACACACACACACACACACACACACACACACACACACTCCCTCACACACTCCCTTTGGATTTGCTAAGTGGAAAGTTGAGAATCTTCCTAGACTTACCTTTCCCCAGTTCTTTTGCACATTCGACTGGTCGCCCAGTTGTGATCTCCCTTGAGTCTGTCCTCTTCCTTGGCCCCAGAGCCACTGTGTCTGTTTAAGCTGAAATGAGGTCTTGCAACAGCCCTTGGCCTTGTCCACTATGTTCTGCTTCTCTTCTGATGTGCCCTTTCCAGCCCGCCTGCACGATCTTCCCCAAATAATTGTTAAGATGTTGCTGTCTTGCACCAGTCCTTCAAGGTTCCCGTAGACCTGGGCAGCACTCTCATCTTTATCACTTGGGAGGCCCTCTTTGGTGGCCTCCCTCCCTCCCACTCGCTCTGTCTCCTGCAGCATGCCCTGTCCATGAAACGGCCTGCTGGCTGTCCACCCACTTGGCACCTTGGAGCCCGTAAGAGCAGCGGTACTCGTGGGTGCTGAACCTGACCATAAACTCAGTGTCTAGACCGGCATCCAGAAGCATGTTTCCTAGACTTGCTTCTAGGATTTTTAGAGCTTGAGGTCTTACATGTGAGTCTTTCAACCATCTTGAGTTAGTTTTTGTCTATGGTGAGAGGCAGGGGTCTAGTTTCATAACCAACCTGCCCGTGTACCCCTGAATCTAAAATTCATAAAAGAGAAGCACAGCACATGCTGGATGAGTGGGTGGGTGAGAGGGAGACTTCTCCCACTGGTTCCTCCAGGGTGTCGTGTGATACTCCCAGTAAAATCAAGGGGGCAGGAGGGCTCTCCTTCTGATGAGTCAGCGCCCATCTCAAGTGGTGGTCAGCCCCTTCAGCACTGGTTCGTGGCGGGTTATGGATGGAAAGCCCCGTGACCATAGATGGCCCAGAAAAGGTCAATCCTGCTTCCTGTGCTGATGACTCATTTTTGCTGCTGACATTTGGAACTCTCCTAAGTATATACTAATTCGATTGCCTACTTGACTGCCAGGAACAGTAAGTAGTTCTGTGTCAGCTGGGCCAGCCCCAAGTAGCTGTTTTGGGCACATGGTTTACAGCATTCAAAAGAGTAACACTAACCCATCCCGTCTAGCGTGAGATTTGATCTGCTGAGATGTATTCGTTTTTGAGGGGGAACAGTTTGCTGCTAATTTATTCCGGCTCCCTAAAATCTTTAGAACCAACCCATGCTTTTCTTTAGTTTTTGAGGGTTGTTTGTAAATCCTGCACGACAGATCTTCCCAGATAGCATCCTGTTTGCCTTCTATTGTGGGCTGGGATTTCAGAGCCTCCCCGAGTACAGGTACTGGAGCAGACACAGACCTGTGTTTTGAAGCGGATTTTGATCCCTACCTCAGATGCCCTGGAGAGATGTGGTTGTCTTCCTTCCGAACGCCACGATGGTTGGCTTTGTGGCAGTAAAGTGTTTCTCTTGCAACTTGCACGTTTGTTTTATAAATATGGATCTTGATTTAGTCAATATAGTCATATAGTCTCATTCTATACCCTAACATATGTTATTTGAAGTCATTTGTTTTCTTTGGAAGTTTCCTGCTAAACACATTTCAGTTTCTGTGCCACTGTATTCACAATTCTAATTAGGTTTGAAACTGAAGTCCTAAGTGGCTAAATAAGTCCAGATGGCTGGATAGATTGTGTCAGCTTCTTGTGGATCTAATCTTTATTTTCCTTGACTTAGTTCTCTTTCAACCTCAGTAAGTAGCAATATTGGACTTGCCTATGATTTTCAGATATGTGCTAATGAAATTTAAATGCAGATTTTTTTCCCCAGTGTTAGACCATTATCAGACAGGTAAGAAATTGGGCCAGGAATGCAAGTGTTTGGAGATTCCTAAAACTGCTTTTTGTTTTGTATTCCTTTTAAGATAGTAAGATTCTTTTTTTTTTTTTTTGAGTTGGAATCTCACTCCATTGCCCGGGCTATAGTGCAGTGGCATGCTCACGGCCACCCCAGCATCGACCTGCTGGGCTCCGGCGATCCTTCCGCCTCAGCCTTCCAAGTAGCTGGAACTACAGGCGCGCGCTACCACGCCTGACTAATTTTTGATTTATTATTGTAGAGATGAGGTCTTGCCAAGTTGCCCAGGCTGGTCTCGAACCCACGAGCTCAGGCAATCCACGTACCTCAGGTTCCCAAAGTGCTGGGATGACAGGCTGAGCCTGGCCCTAGAGTGTAAGATTCTTATGGATAGAGATTTATTTTTCTCTAACTTTACATAGAGGAATGCTAAAATAAAATTTAACAATGCCAGGCTCAGATTAGCACAAGAATAAAGCATGGAAACACTAAAACAGAGGACTGAAGATATAAAAAAAAATGTAGAGGTTAAAGAAAGTAAAAGTGAGTATATTCTGAAACACTTAGGAGGAGATTATTGAAGGTGAACTTAGAAAATTACATGCGACCATAAACGGTTTGCAGTAATTATTAATGACAGTCTTTGTATTTAAGAAAAAGACAGGTAGACAACTTTCCATACATGAAGTTGAAATAGTCCTGGGAGTGTTGGGTTTCTGTCAAATAATAGCTGAAGTGGGAACATTTCAGAGCACATTTGTGAAACTACACATGTTGTTTGTTTTCCTAGCATTCATGAGGAATATTAACATTTGTTTCCTTTTTCATGATTTCCATTCCTTTCAACTTTTAGTTTTTCCACTCTGAGCCATGACAGTAAGGTAGTCATTTTCTAAAATCCTGACTTGTTTCTGTGGAATTCAGTGCTCTCATTTTTTAATGAAAGGATCCACCTGCCCAGGAACTCGCTGAAAGAAATCAATGTGATGCTTTTCCACAGGTTTCTATGGTCTTCTAGGCAAGCCATAGCTATTCCTGGGTTCCAAATTACTTCATTTTATTCAGCTATGCTGGGTTCCTAAGGCCGTATCAAGACAGAGTTGAGTCACAGGGTAGGTTCCTGGATGCCAAAAATAAACTACACTCTTCCACAACTTACTTGACACATGCACATGTCAACTCATTTTGCTGTTTTTCTTTTGTTCCCCCAAGAACGACCCACGTTTCTCAGGAGGCCAATTAACCAGGTGGTGCTGGAGGAAGAGGCTGTGGAATTTCGCTGTCAGGTCCAGGGAGACCCTCAGCCCACCGTGAGGTGGAGGAAGGATGACGCGGACGTGCCCCGAGGAAGGTGAGCCCCTCGTGGGGGGATGTGGGGGGATGACCGATGAGGGCAGGGGTGGGGCCCCCCACAGCCGATACGCCTCTGCCTCGGGGCATTGTCTTCACCATGCCATTTGTACAACCCTGCCCCCACCTGCTGTTGTGTGCCCGCGCCCCCTCTTGACGCCCCTCTTGGGAGAACACCTGCGTTAGCTCTCCAGCGTGGGCCCCATGGGGTCTCCCCAGAGACGTGAGTCCCTGAGGCTCCTTCCCTGGGGAGACCCTCGGAGGTGTGCCCCCTGCTCCGGCGCAAGTCTCAGCCATGCTCCCACTTGCCATGTTCAGTGACTGCGCCCTTGAGGCCGCCTCCACCACACAGGGCGCCATTCACTGCCTCCATGCCTCTAGCCTTCCTGAGCACGGCTGCCGGGCAGCTGGCCTTCAAGTCTGAGCTAGGAAGGAACATCCCGCCGGCACGGACGCAGCATGTCCCTGTCCACAGGGCCCTTCCCAGCAGGGACCTGAGCTGCTTCCTTCCTTGTTACCTCTTCCCATGCTATGGACACTTTCTCTCTGTTTCTTTCCCATACTCCTTGTCTCCAAACCTGCAGCCCACTCCCAACTCCGAAGTATCCCCAAACGCTTGTCATCTTTTATAAAAATAATTTTAATACCCGTCTACCTTTTCCTAAGACCCTGCCCTTTAGGATCAAAGATCTCATTCAGTTGTTTTGTTTTTTTAAAACAATGAGTGATTCTATTTTTAAGACATGTCTTGCCTTCTCCTGGTCCTGCCCGTGGAAACTATAGCTGTCATACCTACTACAACCATTGCCTGCATGGAATTGCACATCCTGCTTTTTTTTCCCCTCATTTTTCTTTTTTAAAAAGTTGGGTCTCCTGCTGGGTTCAGTGGCTCAGCCTGTCAACCCAGCACTTTGGGAGGCCAAGGCAAGTGGATTGCCTGAGCCTGTGTGTTCGAAATCGTCCTGGGCAACTTGGCGAGACCTTGTCTCTACAATAAATCAAAAACTTGCTGGGTGTGGTAGCATGCGCCTGTAGTTCCAGCTACTTGGAAGGCTGAGGTGGAACGATCGCCGGAGCCCAGCAGGTCGGTGGCCGTGAGTGTACCACTGCCCTCCAGCCTGGGAGACAGAGTGAGACTCCAACTCAAAAATAAAAAATACAAAAAATTGGGTTTCCTTCATGTGAGATGAAGCCCGCTTGCCCAGAAGCCACAGCTCTTGTGTGCTTCCACCCTCAGGACTTTCCCGAATGTAGGCGGCCATTTCAAGTCTCAGCTTTACATATCGCTGGGTCTGTGGCATTCTCCTTCCTTTCTAAGGTCGTGTCACCAACAGCACTGGCTTCAAATGGACCAAACATTTTAAGTATCAGTGAGAGCATCTCTGGCATCTATAGGATTAGGACTGTAGTTAGTTTAGTTACATGGTAGGGAGCGTCGCCTTTGTGTTTCTTTGATGGCATTCAGGCCAGACATCTGTCTCTCTAGCAAGGGGTCCCCAGGAGAGGCGTGCTCATGTGGGCTCCCAGGCCTTCTCCGCAAAGAAGCAGGTGGAAAAGCAGGGAGGCGGAGTCGTGGATGGTGTCAGGTGTCCATGCTTCATGTGGAGTCAGCAACTTTCTCCAAGCTTGAGAGCACATGGGAGATAATTTTTAAATGGAGATATGAGATTAAGAGATGAATTATATAGTACAATCGGCCCTAGTGTAGACAGAGGCTAGTTTTCAATGACTGGGAGTGCGTAGCCTTGTCCGTAGACAGACGCGCTTCTAGTTTTAGGATAATTTTGATTTACCGAAAAGTTGCAAAGTTGGTCAGAGAGTTCCCCTATGCCCTGCAGGCTGTTTTCCTCCTTGTTAGATTTGTTATGAAGAATGAACAAATGTTGATACATAGTAGCTAAATAAAGTATACAGGAGGGGTGTGCCGACACAATGTATCCACATTTTAAGCCACGCTGGATGCTGTCTATGCATGAGTTCACACATTTCGAATTTTTACCCAACCGTCCTTCCTCCATTTTCTTTGACTGTTCTGCCTGTCACATGGTGACTCTAGCATTCGTTTGATGAGCGCCATCTTTTGAGCCAATGCCATACACGTATAAAACGTGTATCCATTTTTTTAGCGCTCCCTGTGATGTGCAGCTGGGAATTCGCCAGCTTTTCACTGGCATCCTCCGTTGACCCCAGGATCCCCGGCCAGGGTGCTCGCTAGTTGGGCCTTGCTGCTGTGTCTCCGGTGGTCTCTGGTGTGGCCGGCTCTTGGTGTGTTCTCGCTCATGCCCCTGACAACCTTGAAGGGAAGTGCTGGCCAGGGTGGTGCTAGGATGGCCCCGGCTGGGGTGTTCGGGTACCTGTGGGTGACTAGACCGGGCGCACGGGTGTTGCCGAATGCCCGGAGCTGCCATGCCTCCTGCTCACAAGCGTCAGGGTCCGTGAGATGC